>VMBQ01001941.1:107122-138170 GCA_007657795.1 Dreissena rostriformis
ACATCAGACCGTCCGTCTGCCGTCCCTGCATGCGTCCGTGCATGCGTAAGACTTTTTCTTGTTTACGCGATAAACTCCACAGTTTTCATCCGATTCTTTTCAAACTTGTTCAGTGTCTTAATATTAATGAGGACTCGAACCCTATTGAAAATTGGTTACATCAGACCGTTCGTGCGTTACACTTTTTCTTGTTTACGCCATAAACTCCACAGTTTTCATCCAATTCTTTTCAAACTTTTTCAGTGTCTTTATATTAATAAGGACTCGAACCCTATTGAAAATGGGTTACATCCGAGTAAAAAGTCCAGAATTATCTCCCTTTGAATTTGTATTGGTCCGAGGCATTTAAGTAGGTTGTTTAATTGGTTGCAATTATTAATTTAAAATTAAATAAAATATAAGCCATCTGATAATTCCTTTGCCAAGGATGAAAGGATTTGTGTTTTCAGTATTCCCTTGCATGTTGACTTTCCATTCCATTTACATTCCAGCCAGTAAAGCGATTCAGGCCCTCATGGGCCTCTTGTTTACAAACAGGGCCGACAGCAGATGACACAAAATCACCGTCAGATGTGTTTTCATCAAGCGGTGACAGAACACCCCCAAGAAAAAACGCAATATTAAAGATAGCAACTTGATATTTGGCATGCATGTGCATCTCATGAAGCTGCACATTTTGAGTGGTGAAAGGTCAAGGTCATCCTTCCAGGTCAAAGGTCAAAAAATAATATAAAGAAAATGTTAAATGCATATGTATCTCATGGAGCTGCACATGTTGAGTGGTGAATGGTCAAGGTCATCCTTTAAGGTCAAAGGTATTTATTTTATTTTTATTTATTTTTTCAAAGCGACGCAGTAGTGGGCATTGTGTTTCTGACAAACACATCTCTTGTTTATTTTAATTTACAGAGTTTTCAGAGAAATTGATAGTTTCAGCCACAATCACAAGTGAATAATAATGTATAATCTACAGAAAACCGACAGATTGTCTTTTTTTAATGCTATTTCTGCAGTAAATTTACAATCTAAGACTTAAACTGGATGATTTCACTTGTATAATGAATGATGAAGTGTAAAGTCATCTCACATTAAAACTGTTATTTTTCACTGTTTGAAACAGTATCACTGATATCTTTACCTATGAAGCAGAGAAAAGCATTAAATAACAATTAATCCTTAACCTTGTCGACCATTACGGCATCCATTGAATCTACAATAAGTTTCAAATCTCAATTTCTTAAACCTTTTATGTAGTTTTTGGATGTTCAAAATATGCATTTAAAATGAAAATAGTTAACAAATATTCACGAGTGACATCTTCTCATTAGGCCTACCTATACCTGTATTGCAGGTAAGAAGGCAATGCAGACAAACACTTAGTAAAGACAGGATGAGTATGTATCTAGATGAGACAAGATAACATCACATGTTTAACAAGCCTTTTTAAAACCAATAACTAAATACTTAACCTAAAGCAATGTGCATGTCACACATCACTTTCAATTAGTTAAAGAAATCCACCAATTGGTGAATTGTTTCATGAGCATGGAGATAACGGTATTTCCATAACATACCTACCAAAACTTCAAATAACAATTTGTCCAACAGCTTCACTGGTTTATAGACTAAGAATCATTACAAAAATATAAAATGTTTTTTTAGCTCGGCTGTTTTCGAAGAAAACCCGAGGTATTGTCATAGCCAGCTCGTCGTAGTTAACATTGGCTCTAAAATCAAAGTGCGTCCACTTACAACTTTGAAACTTCACATCTAGATGCACCTTGATGAGTTCTACACACCACACCCATTTTGGGTCAAAGGTCAAGGTCACTGTGACTTCTATACGCCACACCCATTTTTGGGTCACAAGGTCAAAGTTTACTGTGACCTCTTATACAAAACTTTAACATAGGCTCTAAAATCAAAGTGCTTCCATCGACAACTTTGAAACTTCATAAATTATGTACATGCACCTTGATGAGTTATACATGCCACACCCATTTTTTGGTCACTAGCTCAAAGGTCAAGGTCACTGTGACCCCTAATATAAAACTTAAACAAAGGCTCTAAAATCAAAGTGCTTCCACCTACAACTTTTAAACTTCCTATGTAGATGAACATTAATCAGTTCTACACGCCACATTCATTTTCGGGTCACTAGGTCAAAGGTCAAGGTCACTGTGATCTCTTATATAAAACTTGATCATGGGCTCTAAAATCAAAGTGCTTCCACCAACTACTTTGATAATTCATATGAAGATGCACCTTGATGAGTTCTACACGCCACACCCATTTTTGGGGCACTAGGTCAAAAGGTCAAGGTCACTGTGACCTCTAATTTAAAACTTTAACATAGGGTCTTAAATCAAAGTGCTTCCACCTACAACAAACTTCATATGTAGATGCACCTTGATCAGTTCTACACGCCACACCCATTTTCGGGTCACTAGGTCATAGATCAAGGTCACTGTGACCTCTAATATAAAACTTTAACAAAGGCTCTGAAATCAAAGTGCTTCCACCTACAACTTTGAAACTTCCTATGTAGATGTACCTTGATCAGTTCTACACACCACACCCACTTTTGGGTCACTAGATCAAAGGTGAAGATCACTCTGACCCACAGTAATTCATTTACACAATGCTTCTAAAATGAGAGTTCTTCCACCTACAGCCTTCAGATTTTATGCGCCTTAATGACCAGCACCCACAGCCGAGCGTTGGCACCCGCTTTGCGGTGCTCTTATTGTATTTCATCACAGTGCAAATTGATGGGAAAATCATACCTCATTTCCTTATGGGTACTATGTAAGACATTTATGTTTTGATGAAATGGAGACCAAAAAGTAATGCACAATTATGCATTTATATAGAAAAAGTATATATCTAAACAGCTGTCTGCAAAACTGTGGCGTCATTTTGAAAGCGCCGAATATGAATGTTATTAGGCATAATTTTTCTTTATTTTTGCAAGCAAAGAATCTTGGATATTGGTTAACAAAACATCAAAAAAGCAGACCAAAATTTGAACTGAATGATTATTACCGTGAGTAAAATAAATACATGTATGTCAGTTATGTCCATGCTTTTAACCCCAGCTCCCCACAGTTTTCAAGTTAATTTTTCAAAAGTTTTAACAGAACAAGATTCCCAATTATCAACACTTAATCCTTGCCTGTAAACACAAAGGTACCGGTTTATTGCTTTATTACTGTGTTTATTGACACGTTTATGATTGCGGTCGTTAGTGGGGCATGCTGTACACGCCAGCTTTTGTTGGCAGTTAAGCGCGCGAAAAACATTAAACCGTACAATTTATTCAATCATAAAAGCATCCTTTAAAAAAAAAGTTTCATGTTAACCTTTACAAAAAATGTAACCGGTTTACTGATCTTTTCAGTAGGCTAACTGTCTAACTTGTCTCTAAATAATATACAAAATTGTGTGACCCCTTTCTAAGCAATTCCTCAACAAGCTACTACAACATTATCATTTTTTTTACAGACAACAGATTTCCAGGGATGACCGGACTTCAAGGGCAAGGTCATTGGAAATTTCTGACAAAGTCCACCGTGCCTTTGATGGTATGTTAACTCTTTGCCAGTCTTAAGTGGTTAGAAATCAAAGCCATTGACTTTGTACACGAAGAGCCATATTGGTGATAATGTTGAAAAGGGAAACACCTTTTCTAAAGTCATGAAATTAAATTGTTAGATGTGTGTTTCAACAACAAACCATTTATTACAAGTATTATTTTGTACAATACATGATGAAAATACCAGAACTGAGAAATAAAAATGAAGACAGCGCAAAATGTAGTTTTGAGGTTTAACCAAGAGAGCAAAAGGGTCTGGTGGCTGGTTGGACTCTTTTTTTAAAGAGACACAACATTGTAAAAAAAAAATACAACGTGGTGAACGTGCCTCAGTGAACGGTGACATTGTGACAAACTGGAAAAGTAAAATTGAGAGTGTATGGACGAGACCGGGTTGTTTTTGTGTGATACAACTAAGACAAACTACTTCAAGAAGGGGGAAGATTGTGCTTGGGGTAAACGATCCAAAGAATGAATAACCGTCGCTCTTTGCGCATCAATGACAGGTTAGTTCTCTTCTTTCTTTCTTTCTTTCTTTCTTTCTCTATCTCTCTTTTTTATGCCCCCAGTAGGGTGGCATATAGTGATCGCACTGTCCGTCTGTCTGTCTATCCGTCTGTCTGAAATTCCGTCAGACTTTTCGTTTTGTTTTCAATTAATGCTCATGACCTCTATGTCGCTTTCCATGTAACCTTCCTATTTGCTATGCATGTGCAAGGCCTTTCCATACGCACACAAATTTTTACCCCTTTCACCTTGACCTTCAAATTAGGGTCCGCGTTTAGGTTTCGAAATCTGCATTAAGGTTTCGATAAATTCTCATAACTTCTATGTCGCTTCATATGTAACCTTCATATTTGCTATGCATGTGCATATGGACAAGGCCTTTTCATACGCACACAAATTTTGACCCCTTTGACCTTGAACTTAGGGTCCGCGTTTTGGTTTCAAAATCTGCGTTTAGGTTTCGAAAAATGCTCATGACTTCTATGTCGCTTCAGATGTAACCTTCATATTTGGTATGCATGTCTATATGGACAAGGCCTTTCCATACAAACACAAATTTTGACCCCTTTGACCTTTAACTAAGGGTCCGCGTTTAGGTTTCGAAATCTGCGTTAAGGTTTCGAAAAATGCTCATTACTTCTATGTCACTTCAGATGTAACCTTCATATTTGGTATGCATGTGTATATGGACAAGCCTTTCCATACGCACACAAATTTTGACCCCTATGACCTTGACCTTAAACTCAGGGTCAGCATTTAGGTTTTTAATAATTTTCTTTTCATTTCCAACGATGGATTTATTTGCCTACAGGGCTCGAATTAAACACTCGCAAACGGGCCATTTGCGAGTTAATTTAAAAAAAACGCATCTAAAATGCGAGTGCAAAATTTAGGTACTTGCCATTATTTACGAGTTTGGGAAAAAACAAACAAATGTGCAGATTTACAAAAAAATAATTGTCTGAAGATTGGGAGGATACAGTGGTCTATCTATGGTTGTTGCCGTCGATCATAATCTTCTAAGTTTATACTGTGACAGGCCCAAATCTGTCAACAACATTGTTTGCAAGGGAGGCTAATCTGGCCGGTTTGTCTGCAAAGGTTTATTTCTCGGTCGATGCCCATTTCTCGGTACGTCTCTGGGGCATAGTTCTTTCTGGATATGTTAATATCTGCCTTTCGCGTACTCGTTTTTTTTGGAGAAAAACATAAACCAAAAGAAATTAACGACTGGCCCATTTAGGTTTAAAATTTTTAGAAGCGCAATAGCTAACATGAAATAGAAAACTTTTCCCAAGTAGACTTTGTACACCGGACGTGACCGGAGTTCATAACGCTGCCGACTATTTGACTAACACTAGTCACGTGACAATTACCGGTAAAATGTCGTCTACTAAAAAAATATTGAGCTTTTTTTGTGGCGAAATCCTCTTGTCTCCTGTGTGGAAGACAGACAATCCAACTCCGAGGTCGAACCTGATAAAAAGAAATGCATAAGAAGCAATCCTAGCATAAAAACAGTAAAGAAATGGGAAGATGAACTAAAAATAACCTTACATACAGAGAGAGCTTGTATTGCGAGTTTGAAAGAAAAAATGTGTGTTAAAATTTTAACAACTCGCAATTTTTTGCGAGTTGAAAAAAAGTAATTCGAGCCCTGGCCTATTGTCTCACATCTGCTGCAAAGTCCACTTTTCCACAAAGTGTGATCAAAATTGATCTGCTGGAAAGATGATTATTACTAAGTGATAAGAATTGATTTCTTTCCCAGTGGTGAATGTAAAAGGCACTTTGCTTTGAAAAGTTGCCCACTCAAGAGTTAATATCCCTCCCTTATGCTTTACTTACAAAATTAAAATTTCCTTTTCAGGAGAAAAACTGCCCCCTCTGGTCATTGGAAAGTCCCTTAAACCTAGATGTTTCAAATCCCTCGACCCCGCCAAACTTCCTGTTTGCTACTATGCGAATAAGAAAGCATGGATGATGTCAAAACTCATGGAGGATTGGTTACGTCACGTTGACAGTTTGATGAAAAAGAAAAAAGAGACATATCCTCCTTTTCTTAGACAACGCGCCCTCCCATCCAAAAATCCAACTGACCAACATTCCCACTTCAGTTTTTCCCACCCAACACAACCTCCTTATGTCAACCCATGGACCAGGGCATGATCCAAACTGTCAAACTGAAGTACAGAAAGAGACAACTGAACACGTTTTAGCTGAAATGGATAGACAGGCAACCAAAACCGGTCCCCAGATTCTGAAAGAGATCACCGAGCTCCAGGCCATCAACTGGATTACTCGTGCCTGGGAGGAAACTCAACCGTCCACAATCCTGAAGTGTTTCAAGTGTGCTGGCTTTTCGGTTTTGTGTGATGGTGATCAAAATGTGGACAGTAGTGAAACTAGTGATCAAAATGTGGAACATGGTCTTGATGAAGATGATTTCCCATTGTCCATGGTGAAATTGACTAGGGAACTGTTCGATTGTGATGTAGGGGAGTTAGTAAAGATTGACTCAGAGTTTTCAACCTGCGACTCTGACATGACTGAATGGGATAAGCCGGCAACTGAACTTGTGAATCAGGGTGGTATAGTGAGGACGAAGAAGAGCAGTGTGTCAGTGTTAGTACACCAGTGTCTTTGGATGATGCTTGTGAGTGCATTCACAAACTGAAGGAGTTTGCGTTGCAAAATGGAAGTGAGGTCATGCTCAAGGTTGCTATGGATTATGAGTCTCAGTGGAGATGCATGTTACAAAACAACCAAACAAACGTCTATTCAAGATTTCTTTATTAAGAAAATGATCTGAAAAAAACAATGCTTGCTAAAAGCAACTTGGAAAGAGAAGAAAAGCTTGTCATCTTTAAAAAAAAAACAAGTGATGTGTTTGTGAAACACTATGTCCCCTTTTGAGCGATTTTGACCCATATATTTGACCTTTGACCATGAAGGATGACCTTGACCTTTCACCACTCAAAATGTGCAGCTCCATGCGATACACATGCATGCCAAATATCAAGTTGCTATCTTCAATATTGCAAAAGTTATGATCAAGGTCAACCTTCAAGGTCAAAAAAACGTTCNGTGTGTGTATATTTTGAGTGGTGAAATGGTCAAGGTCAATGATGACCTTCAAGGTCAAAGGTCAAAAAACAAAATCCAAGCATCCACAGCCAAGCGTTGGCATCCGCTATGCGGTGCACTTGTTTTCAAGTTGAAAACCTGGTTTTGTGACAATTTTGTCCCTTGTTTTTACTGGATTTGTGGGAAAACAAAGATGTTTTGCAATTAGGAATATGACCGAATAGCGGATATAAAATCACCTGAAAAAAAGCCCTGCAGTTATACTTGTTTAGTGACATTACGAGCTTGAAATAAACCTTTCAGTATATTTTTAGCAGTTTAAATGCACTTTTTGACATTCATATGAACTTATTCTTGAATTCAAGTGCAAAAGATAATTTGCTTAAATGGTTTGTGTAATTCATTAAAGAAAAGATAGTTTCTACCCCTAATGTTAATACAAGAATAGTTTAAAAATTAAAATCTGGGCAGACCGTATTTACGGTTATTTTAGTCCTACTGTTAACCAAACAGTCTATTGAACCATATAAATATCTCTTTTTAGCTCACCTGAGCACAAAGTGCTCATGGTGAGCTATTGTGATCGCCTTTTGTCCGTCGTGCGTGGTCCGTTGTCAACATTTACCTTGTGAACACTCTAGAGGCCACATTTATTGTCCAATCTTCATGAAACTTGGTCAGAACATGTGCCCAATAATATCTTGGACAAGTTCCAAAATGGTTCTGGTTGGTTGAAAAACATGGCCACCAAGGGGCGTGACAGTTTTCCTTATATTGCTATAGTAAAAGCTTGTGAACACTCTAGAGGCCAGAACATGTGTCCCAATATTATCTTGGAGGAGTTTGAAAATGGATCCTGTTGGTTGAAAAACATGGCTGCCAGGGGGCGTGGCAGTTTTCCTTATAATTATGGCTATAGTTAAAGCTTTTGAACACTCTAGAGGCCACATTTATTGTTAAATCTTCATGAAACTTGGTCAGAACATGTGTCCCAATGAGATCTTGGATGAGTTTGGAAATGGTCCTGGTTGGTTGAAAAACATGGCTGTTAGGGGGCGTGGCAGTTTTCCTTAAATGGCTATAGTAAAACCTTGTGAACACTCTAAAGGCTACATTTATTGTCCAATCTTCATGAAACTTGGTCAGAACATGTGTCCCAATGATATCTTGGACGAGTTTGAAAATGGTTCCGGTTGGTTGAAAAACATTGCTGCCAGGGGGCGTGGCAGTTTTCCTTATATGGCTTTAGTTAAAGCTTGTGAACACCCTAGAGGCCACATTTATTGTTCAATCTTCATAAAACTTGGTCAGAACATGTGTCCCAATGATATCTTGGATGAGTTCGAAAATGGTTCCGGTTGGTTGAAAAACATGGCTGTCAGGGGGCGGGGCAGTTTTCCGTATATGGCTATAGTAAAACCTTGTGAACACTCTAGAGGCCACATTTATTGTCCAATCTTCATGAAACTTGTTTAGAACATTTGCCTCAATGCTATCTTGGACGAGTTCGAAAATGGTTCCGGTTGGTTGAAAAGCATGGCTGCTAGGGGGCGTGGCAGTTTTCCCAATATGGCTATAGTAAAAGCTTGTTAACACTCTAGGAGTCACATTCATTGTCCAATAATCATGAAACTTGGTCAGTTTATTTGTCCCCATGAAATCTTGGCTGAGTTTCAAAATGGTTTGGGTCCGTTGAAAAACATGGCTGCAAGGGGGCGGGGCAGTTTTCCTTGTATGGCTATAGTAAAACCATGTTAACACTCTAGAAGTCATATTTTTAATCCAATCTTCATGAAACTTTGTCATTACATTTTTTTTAAATATATCTGGTCCGTAAAAAAGCATGGCCGCCATGGACGGGGAAGTTTTCCTAATATGGCAATAGTAGCTATAGTACAACCTTTTTTAACACTGTAAAAGTCACAGTTTTAGTCCAAACTTCATGAAACTTAGTAGGAACATTTGTTCTAAGGATATCTTGGCCAAGTTCGAAAATTATTGCGGTCCGATGAAAAACATAGTCACCAGGGGGGCGGGGCAGTTTTCCTAATATGGATATAGTAGCTATAGTTAAACATTTTTAGCACTGTAGAAGTCAAATGTTTTGTCCAATCTTCATGAAAATTGGTAGGAAGTTAGGAACATTAAAAACAAGATGTGTTTGTGAAACACTATGTCCCCTATTGCGATTTTGACTCATATATTTAACCTTTGACCTTGAAGGATGACCCTGACCTTGACCTTTCACCACTCAAAATTTGCAGCTCCATGAGATACACATGCATGCCAAATATGAAGTTGATATCTTCAATATTGCAAAAGTTATGGCCAATGTTAAAGTTGGCGCAAACCACCCAACAGACCAACCAACAGACCAACCAACAGACAGGGCAAAAACAATATGTCCCCCAGTATATACTGGGGGACATAATAATTGTTCTAATGATATCTTGGCTGAGTTTGAAAATGTTTGCGGTCCATTGAAAAACATGGCCACCAGGGGGTGGGGCAGTTTTCCTAATATGGCTATAGTAAAACCTTTTTAACACTCAAGTTTAACTTATATACTACTTAGGTGAGCAACCAGGGCCACCATGACCCTCTTGTTTATGGCTGTAATATGTAGATGTCACTTATGTCGATTTGTAAACATTTCCCATGTAAAAAAAAAACTTCCTTTTTATCAGGCTGTCTGCGCATAAATCCCATTACTAGGCAAGCACACCTGAAAGACATGGAGGCTGCTGTCACGAAGTGGCTTGGAGGGGCGAGGGACAGGAATGGCGGACAGAATTCCGGAGAAACTCTGAGGGGGCCTGCTCTTGCAACGCCTCCTCCTGGAGCGCCTTTCAGCACACAAGAAAATCTATTAACTTTCTTTGTTGACCATTATTTTTAATAAAAAACATATTGTAGATTATGTATGATGATGGTGTGTATTTAACCCAGTTATGCCTAGTGGAAACCCCACCCTTCTAAATTGGATCAATTTATTTCCAAAATTATGGATGTCCAGTATATTTATTTCTATATTTAGAATATTTCTTACTGAAATTCCTTAAAGCAAACAGCGCAGACCCTGATGAGACGCCGCATGATGTGGTGTCTCATCTGGGTCTACGCTGTTTGCCAAGGCCTGTTTTGTAGACACTAGGCATAAATGGGTTATTTTTTTTCAAAAGAATGCATAATACGTTTTATTTTATTCGTCTTTTAAACTTGTTCTTTACATTTCCTAGTCTTGAAGGTATTTTATTTTTCCAAAGTGCATAATTGAAAATGGTATTTAATTCATGTTTTAAATTTTTCTACGATTCTTAGTCAGTATTTGATCTTCTATAGGTTCTAGTCAGTATTATTTGGCAATCATTTAACTATTTTATTGTATTTAGTGCTTATGGGCAAACATGTCTTGTTTTACATTGTTGTCTTTGCAGGTTAATATTTAAGTATTCATAAAGTATCAGTAGTTTTATGTGCATGTTTTATAAGTTTTACTAACCTGACAGTTACTGGATAATTGAGTTTTGTTGACCGAAATGTGTTCATTATTTTGTGAGTAGTACTTCTGTTGTATATGGCAGCATTTTTCTGATTCTGGCTATTAGCTTGCATATGTTATGCTGCCTGTCTTTAGCATGGCACACATTTAAGATCTTGGTCAGAATAACCAGGCCCCATTTAGGCGATGGATAGTGGGCCTTTAAGACCCTCTTGTTGTCTTGCTTTCAAATGTAAAGCATGAGCACCGGTCACAGGACTTGATGCTTGATGTTTTACTATGTGTGTGTGTATAAATAGATTGTATTTATAATACTGTAAGTCTCTGTTCCCCATGCGTTTGTACATTACTTTGCTTTGTGTTAATATATTAGTATGCTCAGGTATATATTTTACAAGTCTTATGTATCCATTTAAATACTATGGTCAATTACTTTCAATAATGATTTTGTTCTTAGCAATCATTTTATGTTTCTATAAATTATATGTGATAATCTGCATTTTTTGTATCTAGGTGTTTGTTTTATTTTGTTGTTAAGACTTTGTTTTTGTCGGAAAATAGCTTTGATAGCTAATGTTAACTGTTGGTAAAAACCGACTTTAAATAAAGTTTCTTGTATCTTGATGTACTCATCCGGTATGCAAGAATAATTGGGAACATTGCATCTTGCAGATATCAACAGACAACTATGATTTTGACTAGTTCATCACTCGCAAATATTCTCATCACTCATCGTTTATCATGATTTGATAATTTCATTCTGATGTGTATGTTCTTTGTCTATGCATGTATATATGTGTACATATTTTTAAGGCAGCAAGTAATCAGAATTTTAGTCTGACAATATCTAAGGCGAATTTAAATTTGGGTGAAAATCTAGATCACCATAGAAAATGTGACATAAACTTTGTTTAAAGTCATACAATAAAAGAATGTTTGATTTTTGAGTGATGAATAGATGTTTTTGGCTTACTTGTTAGCAACCCAAGGTATATTTTGTATATACTGATATATTAGGAAAAACGTGTTACATTTGTGTGTGCAAAATAAGATTTCATAGTCTAATTATATCATATAAGTTGGCAACCATTGTCTGAACACTGATCCTAAAGGTTGGTCGTCTTATTTATATAATTGAACAGTTAGTAGTAAAAATGATCTCATGATAGACTCAATTAAATATATGTACATTTAAGGCTTCGATAAGGTACATTTGTTCGGGGTTTTTTAAAACATAAATAGACGGTCAAAATCACTGTGTATCTTTAATTGTTTGATGTCTGCATTTACGTTTACAATTGTGTTTGTTACATTTTATTTTGTGAGATATGTTGGATACAAAAGTCATTCTTACTGTAAATGGTGTATATGCAACTGTAAGTGGTTTATATGCAATAACCTTGTGTGCACAAATTGCTGCAGTAATTTTAAGTTGTAATGTTTGAATAACACCTTGAACAGATTTGCTTGTAACCGTTTTTATACGCCCGTTTTTTCAAAACGGGACGAATTATAGTTTCACCCTTGGCGGGCAGTGGCAGCGTCCACAGTAGAGTCCGCTCTCTAATTATCCCCCGCCAGAGGCGGAGGGATATTGTTTTGGCGTTGTCCGTCCGTCCGTCCGTCCGTCCGGAACACTTGTGTCCGGAGCCATATCTTGGAAGTGCTTTGGCGGATTTCATTGAAACTTGGTAGGAGTATATATATGGATAAGACGATGATGCACGCCAACTGGCATTGTACAATATCTGTTAATAACGGAGTTATAGCCCTTTGTATCTTGAAAAAATGCTTTTTACTATAGGCACTTTTGTGTCCGGAGCCATATCTTGGAAGTGCTTTGGCGGATTTCATTGAAACTTGGTATGAGTATATATATGGATAAGACGATGATGCACGCCAAATTGCATTGTACAACATCTGTTAATAACGGAGTAATGGCCCTTTGTATAGTAGTACGTTCATCCGTCCGACTTGCACCCATCCTTAAACAAAATATATGTTGCGGGGGATATCAATTCTACGAATTTGCTTGTTTAAATAGTTTTCATCTGATCTTCACCAAACTAGGTCAGAAGTTGTATCTAGACAATGTCGGGTCATGCCGGGTAAAAAACTAGGTCACGGGGTCACTTAGTGCATTTCAAGGATTTAGCATGGTGTCCGCTCTCTAATTGAAGTAGTTGTCATCCGATCTTCACTAAATTTGGTCAGAAGTTGTGTCAAAATGATATCTAGGTCAAGTTCAAATATGGATCATGTCGGGTCAAAAACTAGGTCACGAGGTCACTTAGTGCATTTCAATCATTTAGCATGGTGTCCAAAACCTTCAAACGGGCGTATCTTGTGACAGTTTGGCACTCTTGTTACGTTCATTGTTTTTTTTCGCTTATTAAATGTCATAACTAATTATTATTTTTGTTGTATCTAAATAGAATCCCTATCATTTCAACATCATTTATATTCTTAGATTAGGGATAACAATGGAGACCCATATGTCTTTTGTAGAAACCCATATTGAACCTGATTATTGACCGAATTTCATATAGGGCCCATTTACCAACCAGATGTCGTGCGAGGGACCCAAAAGCGATACTCGAACACATTTTCTTTGTATCTAATACTTGTCCCACCGTTTGTATATATTTTTAACTTGAGAAGTGTGCAGGAATAATAAATTAATGACGTCAAAACGACGTCATTTCAAATAAAACAGTTTAAACTTATCGATAGTTGTCGCTGTAATTTTTTAATTGTTTGTCATTTGTGGTCTTTCTGCGTGCCAGGGCCCTTGATCTGCATTTTTATAGCCGAATATCGGAACCTACCCCCATCAAAAAAGTATACTTTTTTCACCATTTTTTTTTTAATCCCCCGAGAAAGAGGGGAGGGAGGGAGAGAAAGAGAGAGAGAGAATGTTTAGAAAGAATTGCAATATAGTCATCAGTACAATATAGTCCAATTTGAGTGTCAAATATACTAAATAATAAAAAAAAGCAATGAATATAGTGCAAACATCTACAAATGTAGTAAATGATAGAGTGAGTTAAAAAGGGATGTGGTAGCTTTCCCGGATGACCAGAGAGGGCCATGTGTGCAATAGAAGTCAGTGGCTAAGCCTATAAAGTAAAACAGCATGTACTTGACTGGATGTTCCTTTCGTGATTAACGCATTCAAACCAGTAATAATGATGTACGATTGTGCAGCATTACAAGTTAATTAAATTCACAATTGGCGTTTAAGCAAATAAACAATATTCAATTTGCATGTTATTTTCCGCTGGTTAATCTCTATCCTCCGATCAATGCGCACATTATGCAGTATTAGTGAATATACCCTGCATGACTGTGTTGAAACCTTTCTTCCCGTCCTATGAACAAAGATCTAATGGTTTTAAATCATATTATTGTAAATAATGCCCTGTTTTACATTGCTTCGCGAATTGGCACTCATAGTATGGCAACTTGCAAAAACACAATCGTATATTTGGGACGATTTCAAGTGCAGCAGAATTCAACTGGATTTATGTGGTTGTTAGATTTCAACATACAACTTATTGCCGGTCATGGATGTAATAAATATACTGCTTAAATATAATACAACTAATAATAAACAAGAGGGCCATCAGGCCCTAAGGCGCTCACCTGAGACCCGAAGGAACTAAACTATTCTGAATAGGTGGAGTTCAAAATAATAAAAGTACTTTATGAAACATAAATATTATCATAAGGTTCACAAGAGGAAATTTGCTCGCCCCTGGGCACCATGTTCTTAAAAGCACCGGAACCATTTTCAAACTAACTCGAGATATCAAAGAACATATGTTCTCAGCATGTTTCATTAAGATGGAACTAAAATGTGACTTATAGAGAGTTCACAATGTTTCAATATAGCCATTAAAAGAAAACTGCCACCCACCTTAGGGCCTTGTTTTTAAACAAACCAAAACTATTTTCAGACTCGCCTTGCAATGATATTTCCACATAAAACAACTATCAACCCTGTGTAAAACACAAATCACACCAAAACTACCGACCTCATCAATAAACTGTGTGCCATAAAAATGTGTTTCCACTCTTCTCAGTCTTATGGTCTTTGATGTGAGTTCCCAGCTGGGGTGAATTTAAGCTGCATGTCTGTTACACAACCATTTCCATTTCAAAATGCTTTAATTAATACTATTGTTCCAGAACAATGCAGGCACAGTCAATAGAGTATTAATTAGTTGCTGATAAGCAGGTGGTTGAATGGGTTCAATTGGAGAGATAGAGTGGATTCCTTACAAGCCATGCATTCATGATTGGAGGTCAAACACAATTCAAGTTATAAACAGTTGTTTCTCCCCTAAGTAATTTTCTGGGAAATAAATATTACTGAGAATATTTAATAAAGGGTAGGCAGATGGCATTGTTGCAGTTCATCCCCAACTAATCATCATTATCATAATCCTCTTCGTCCGAAATATCAAATGTTGTTCTCAGGTGAGCTAAAAATAGTATTTCTTTCCTTAAACAATCAGACGACCTATTGATCAGCATGTTTTTTAAAAACCTTATACACGCAGACTGGAGATTTCCGTGGAAACTAAATAATATAAAAACTATGAAAACAACTTAATGATCGCTTATTTTATATTGATTTCGCTGATGCGGTAATTCAATAATTGCACGCCTCGTGTCATGTTCCAGTTAGGAGCAACACCGATACTTATCCTCCCTGAACGTCATCGCTAATAACGTTTCTTCCAGCAACAAGAATTTAATTGCGTTTAATGATGCAGTAAAACCTGGCATTAATGTCGGGACTTCAAGGAAATAGTCCGTTATTGTTATCCCTGGTGAAGACGAACTGATCGCAGATTGATATGAACGTTGATGCCAAGAACAAGAAAAATATGTTTTTAAGACATGTCCTTTTATTGTATCGACTGTGGTCGCTGCGCTTTTTTGGCACTAGATTTTGCTGCTGCTGTTCTTGTTAATGATGTTGTTTTTTTCTCCGACCAGTTGTCTTGTAATAATGAATCTAGATGTGTAAAAAAAACTATTCAAAATCGAATGCGACAGGTAATAACTATTGTGAAACGCACGAAATTCTTGAATAAGAAACTTGTCTAAAAACAGTCATAAACAAGTTTAATTTTACAACTGTACGTAAATTAAAACATAAATATTAAACACGAATAATTAATGTAATGAGATATTATTCCTATTGAAAAGATTTATGAATAGAAAAGAGGACATGTAAAATATTGTTCGAGCTTGTTTTTTAAAGGTTTTTAACAGTTTGCATTAACCTCATTACCACGATAAAAAAATAGTTATGCTGCTTAAGCATTTTTCAAATAAAATTTACTTCGAAAACTTTTTACATCGGATTTGATACAAAAATAGAGAATAATATGGACTTAATCACAATCTGAGATCTCCATTCGATGCGGTTCAAGGCGTGAACGAGAATTCCATGGTAAGTGGGCTGTCGCAACGCTGATTCTGGTCGGCGGCAACGTAAGGGGACTTCAGACGTCGAAAGGAGCTCCGAAACCGCTAAATGTTCTCCGAGGAACATTGAGTGTACTCGTAGGTGAAGCCACCAAATATACCTCAAATCAAAGGTCCAACCCAAAACACCTTTAAGAGAAAAACAAAAGATGTCGATTTTGATAGTATACCTGAAGCATCTAAGTGTTTTGTGGAGCAAAATGAGGTGTTTCGTTATAACTTAATGTATATATTGTGCACAATCTGTTTCCGGTTCATTATGTGTGGGATCATCAACATCATCATAATCATCATAGTCATCATCATTATCACCACCACCACCACCATTTCACTGGAGATATAATTATTCATACGAACCCAGTGATCCTTTCATTGGTTCGTTATTACGGCGGGGCCGAGCGAGCGTGCTGGGTTCATTCCACACCCCGTATAGTCGAACTGAAAATGCGAGCATCTGATATGAAACTTTAATCAAACGTAAAAATATGGATATCAATATGGATTGTTTTACGAAAATAAGTTTAAATGGAATTAATAGGATCGTTCAAATGTTTGTAATTGTCCAAGCGCTTAATAAAGCAATCCCAAAATTACCATTTTCTCTCCAACAAAAGCGTTCAATTTAGTAGCAATATAACGAAATTCTGTATAACACCCCCAGAAACCCGATATGCTGTGAAAAGTTGGACGTGCTAGGAAAAGTTGCCGATACATTTTTTTGGAATTTCGGTAGGGTAGTAAATCCAGTTCTATAATTGTTTAAAGGCATTTTTGAATTAAAATATCTTTTGGTATATGCAAATGAGGTATGATCAGGTATGTTAGAAAAATCCTGGTTATTATTATTCAGGATGTATTGAAATATGGCTATTTGAAGTCGACGATGCAGGGATTTGTCCCCTATTTAGCACTTTATTTACAAATTTCTTTAAAGGTATGCCAGTGAACAAGTTTTTGCACCGAAAATGATATCAACCAATGTCCCCCGAGTAACATATCGCCAGGGGTTCTTAAAAAAAATTCGTATTGGTGGAGAAATTCGACTTTACATTCAACTTGTTGATGAACAAATGATATGACCCGGTGCAGTGCAAAGATGTCAAGATATGACAGGAGTGCAGTTCATTTATAAACTTAAAAGCTCACTATTACAGCTGATGTATGCCCACTATGATGCATTTTTAGATCATTTTCATTGAACTTTGAGGTTTCATAATTATATCCGTTCTGAAGCTTAGTTAATTGCCAGCTTATTTGTATCTTTCGTTGTTAATATGTTATGGATAAAAAAATGCTTAATGATATAATTTTTATCAAAGAAAAACAAAACAATTACAAAACAATTAACAGCCAGTGGACAACTTTACATAAGTTCGCAAAAGATCATTGCTTGTATTGTCATCAAACGAGGCGGTTTGTATAATACAATGGTATCAACAGAGACATGCATTTCGAACACCAGTGTGTGTTTATTTAAATAGTCTTGAAGACAAACCAACAGACTAACCATTCTTTAAATTAAGCTGTACTTTTACAGCATGCTGGAACCAATGGACACTCCTACACAGAAAATGAGGCAAACAATGTGAGCCTCGTACTGGGAAAACTAGACTTAATTAATGTGCGTAAAGTGTCATCCCAGATTAGCCTGTGCGGACGGAACGACACTTTCCGTTTTTTTATGGAATTGTCCTTTTAAAGGAAGCCTCTTGTAAATAATATAGGCGGAAAGTGTCGTCCCTTATTAACCTGACCGGACTTCACAGGCTAATCTGAGATGACACTTGACGCACATGCATAAAGCCCAGTGTTCCCAGAACAAGGATGATTGTTTGCAGTATTATATATTCAGTAGGGAAAGGAACAAGTAATGTCATTTGAAATTTGGATAAAACACAAATAATAACAATGGTTTATATTATGGTTCTTGTTTTATATGGTGTAATCTATAAACAACTTACTATTGTCCGTTTTATTCATCTTTCCTTACAGTTCACAGTGTATAAATGTAATTCTAAAAGTCATTTTATCAAAAGCGGCCATATAAATTGTAATTGTCAACGATATACAGTATTATACGAGTATTCAAAGAATAGTTCATCACGGAAAACTGACTAAACATCAATTTCGCTTTCGATTTTGAAATGGCCAGGCATTGTAGTTTCATTATTTTACTTACATGTAGTTTATTAATTTTTGGTTCCAAAACATGTCACCGTTATACATTTTTATTTCGACCAACTTAAGTTTTCCTCGTGTTGTATCCAAAAATAACGGATTCGAGCAGTCTTCTTAGCAGAGTTAGGATCTGGAGTAAGAGGAAATACGGAACCGATTATCTGCCATTATTTAAGGGCTTAACATCGATGATTTTTTTTTAAGACATTTTTTGTTTGCTGGTCAAATAAATACGTTTATGATAAAAATAAAAATGATAAATTGAACTCTACGTGCTCTTAAACAACGTTCTGAGATAATACAAAAAAGTCCGAACGATAAAAGCAACACGAGAGTCCAATGCCCCAGCTCGCTAACCTGAGCATATAAGAAACTGAACTGTTCTGAGCAGTTTTTGTGTGATGGATCCGGAGCCATTTAAGAACTCGGCCAAGATATCATTAAAACAAATGTTCGGAGTAAGTTTCATGATGAAATAGAAAACTGCCCCATTCCACAGGCGGTCATGTTCTTGAATTCACTGGGACGATTTTCGAACTTAACTTATATATAATTAGAATAAATGATCTAAACAAGTTTCATGAAGATTCTCGAAATATTGTCGTGTAAAGTTTTAACAAGGTTTCCCAAAAGCTATAGAAGGGACACTGCCCAGCCGCCAGGCGTCAATGTTTTTCACATGACTTGAACCGTTTTTACAACGGTCGAGATCTCATTAGAACAAATGCTTCCAGTAAGTTTCATAAATGATTTAATGAAAATGGTCACTAATAGAGGTTCACTTTTATAAGCACCGAAACCATTTTCAAACTAGGCCGGGACAACTGTGACAAATTGTTCTGAGCAAGCTTCATGATGATTAGCCCTTTGCATGCTGGGAAATTTGTCGTCTGCTAAAATGTTGTCTGCTAAATTTCTAAAATTAACATTTTCTTCGATTTTTTTTTCAAAGAATACTATATCAGAATAGCAAACAGTTTGGATCCTGATGAGACGCCACGTTCTGTGGCGTCTCATCTGGATCCAAACTGTTTGCAAAGGCCTTCAAAATCCGGTTCCAGCGCTCAAAGGGTTAAGCAATGTCTTCTATGGTCTCCACATATACATTGTTTTATTTACTTTTACATAGAGACCTCATTTTTCACCCTACATTACCCAGTTTCGAACACTTCGAGATTTCATTCAGGCAAAAGTTCATGAACACTGAGCAATAAAAGTGGCCTCTAGAGTGTTTAAAAGGCAAATAAATGTTTACGCCTCACGACACATAATGAAAGACGGACAAAGGGCGATCACATAAGCTCAAAATGAGCTAAACCACAATAACAGAAAAATGTATGGATGCTCCCTAATGATGCGCTTTGAATGTGTTAATTGAAAGCATGGGCACAAGAAATTTGGACAAATAGCTCTTTGAACGATCAATATACCGAAACAATTACATTGTGCTGACAAAGGAGCGGAATGAGGTGAAAATATGTGCATGTCAAGCCTATGTTGCTTATTAGTTTTTAAATTCAGTTCAAATATATTTCCGAGATCACACGCAGATACATGTTATTATTCAAATATCAATAGCTCCCTCAAATATACTTGATGCAGAATGACCTGACAATATGCGCACGTCCAACCTATAAACATTCCGCATATAAAATAATATCGAATTCGGATCATTAGATATTGAGATCGATCGCTGAAATGTAAAAATCATCAGGATATGTTTTTATTCTAAAGAAAAGACAATAACTCCCTGAAAAATCATTGGCTCAGAACGAATTGAAAATGTGCGCATCAGTGCATGCCTATCCCATAAGGACGTTGCATATAATATTTCTTCCAATTCGGATCATAAGTGTTTTTAGATAGTGTGTTGAAACGATTAATTATTTAAGTGGCCAAAACTTACTGTCAACTTATTAAAGCATGAACGGTCTGACACTATGCGCATTCATACCTTTTAAGAATAGGTTTCATCAAATCCGAATGTAAGCTTCTGAGATCTCGCGCGGAAACACAAAATCCATTTTAAATTAAATATTAATAATCAAAGGGCAATAACTCTCTGAAAACCATTGTAATGACCTGACAACAACGCGCATGTCTACCTGACAGGGATGTCGCTGGTTAAGTATCATCAACATCGGATTAAAGTGTCTGAGATCTCGAGCGGAAACGAAGTGTGACGGGCGGAAAGACGGAAGGACGGACATTGAGTAGAAAAACGAGTATCCTGGAAAATCGTTTCAGACCAACGCAATCAAATATGCAATCAAAATTTTGAAATTTGGACTGACGGACAAAGCGGCGACTATGTCGGAGAGCATAAAAACGTAGAGAATACATATAAATGATTAAATTGATAACAAAATGACAAGACAATAATATGTTTCCAAAT
Source organism: Dreissena rostriformis (assembly GCA_007657795.1). NCBI lineage: Eukaryota > Metazoa > Mollusca > Bivalvia > Myida > Dreissenidae > Dreissena > Dreissena rostriformis. The sequence continues at coordinate 127,889 of VMBQ01001941.1, forward strand.
TACAAACGGGACACATAACACTATGCGCAACAAATAGCCCAACACAACAGCGCAGTGTAGTATGCGGACTGCACAGGCTAATCTTGGACGACACTTTACGCACGTGCCTTAAACCCCCTTTTCACAGGGCGCGGTTCAATTATCAATTACATACACAACTAAAACGCTCTTGGCTAATGTAGCATACAATGTAAACAAAAGATACAGGAGCATTCATGCTTCATGATGATAGACACAACGTTGCTGAATTAATTGTCCACAGAGAATGAAAAAAAAACATCGAATCAAAACAATCCGCGAACATTCAAATTAGCAAACATTAGAACTTAAGAAGATATTCCAACTTCACTATTTCCTTGGGCTGCACAGATATGCCAAAACAGATGTATTGTATTGTATTGCAACAACGAATATGAGTGTTCTATGTTGTATTACAATACGCTATTCAAGCATGGGATATATCCCATTTATTCCTAGTGGACTCTCCCAACCTTCTAAATTGGATCAATTTATTTCCAAAATTAGGGATGTCTGTATATTTATTTCTATATTTAGAATATTTCTTACAAAAATTCCTTTAAGCAAACAAAGCAGACCCCGATGAGACGCCGCATCATGCGGCGTCTCATCTGGGACTACGCTGTTTGCCAAGGCATTTTTTCTAGACGCTAGGCATAAATGGGTTAAGCCTGCATAATGCAGACATGATGGCTTCCTTTAGTAATTGAGTCTTGTTATTTTTATTGTTTAACTTATTTCGGCAACAAGTAAGCGCATAAGACATATTGTGTGTTTCAATATTGTTCTTTTTCTATTTCAAATATACATGTATTACAAAATGTTGCTTTTGACAAATGGTCTTACTTGGTACACAGAAAGTGACGAATCATATTATGCAAACTACAGCTATTCTGCCACTTTGATAGCATACTTTTGTTGTTACTGTGACATGTTTGAAGTTCGATTTTCAATCTGACTGTATGAAATGTAGAGATTAAAAGTTGTTGTATGCAAACTTTACCTGCAATTTAAAAGAACAAAAAGGACATAAAAGACCATCGGAGTTAAGTGCGTTGTTCAGAAACAATCACGCAGAACACACGTGTGTAGCTTCCATTTAATACCAGTAGCAGACACAGAGACATGAAGTTGTTGCACTCTGGCCTTGAACAATGAGCCAACAAACGGTTGAGTAGTATATATAGCTCAAACTTTTCGATAAAAGTCGAGCAAAAACTAACCAACTTCGTACCTTGGCAGCGGCATGTACTATCCACGATAATACTTTTAGTAACCAAAGCAGCCAGCGCGAGAGAGTATGTGGCGATGTCAACTTAGCCACTTTAGGAATAACGATATATTTTCGCCTGTGGGACGCACAGTGATTATAAATAAATTAATGACAAGAACATTTTTTTTAATTTACAAATATGACAAGACAATTCAGAGACGTAGTACTACTACGTCTCTGGACAATTGAACAAAAGCGTTGCGAAAGAGAAAAACTAAAGAATGTAAGTAAGCACCATCGTTATTTTAACGTAGTTACGAGGCAATGTATACAATGCAATATCGGCGTTAATTTGATTGATAACAAAACACCAATTAACAGAAAACACCCAATAGGTAACAAGAACATCACGCACGTCTGTACCAGCGTATTCCTAAAGACAATATGAGCCTTGTTCTGAGATAACTGGGCATAATGCATATGCGTAAAGTATTATCCCAGATTAGGCCACTTTCCGCCTTAACTGGATTTTCGCTAAGAAGAGACATCATTTATACGAAAAAATTCATAAAAGCGGAAATTGTCGGACTGCACAGGCTAATCTGGGACGACACTTTACGCACATGCATAATGCCAAGTTTTCTCAGAACACGACACATATGAGCCTTGTTCTGAGGAACCTGGAGTAAATGATTGGGCGTAAAGTGTAGTCCCAGATTAGCCTGTGAGAACTGCCCAGGAACGACAATTTCCGGTTGTATGGTATTCTTCTTTTAACCCTTTGAGCGCTGGAACCGGATTTTGAAGGCCTTTGCAAACAGTTTGGATCCAGATGAGACGCCACAGAACGTGGCGTCTCATCAGGATCCAAACTGTTTGCTATTCTGATAGTGGTCTTAGAAAAAAAAAAATCGAAGAAAATGCTAATTTTAGAAATTCAGCAGACGACATTTTAGCAGACAACAAATTTCCCAGCATGCAAAGGGTTAAAGGAAGATTCTCTTTGGCGAAAATCGAGTTTACGATAACGGCTTTCGAGCGCGCGGATTTTGTCAAAAGGGAACATTCGAGCGCACTGTCGTATCCGGAATACTCCATGTTGCATATTATAATTTAATTAATAATTGTTCGAATATATTATTTCCCTTATTATTTAACAATATAAATATTATCCGATTTATGTCAAAACATGCCTGTCCGTGTCTGCGCGTCGGCAAACAGAAGATGTCTATGTAGATAACATCCGAAATATTTATCCGAAATAATATGCGATAAAGATATTTTATTAATTGTTTTAATATATCATATGAGCATTATAATAACCTTAATAATATAAAACTTATATGTTTTTCTCTCTTTAACGTGTTCGACATACGTAACTAAGTAATCCAAATCCACGGGCACTTATTTCATATGGTACGTTGAAAGGGATGTAATGACTGCGAGGAGTTTGGTCAATATAAAGTTTGAGTTGCTTCCCTTAAATCAGTTTGAAAACCCAGATGCTATTATCAAATACAAAAAAAAATAATCGAAATTCAAATTGCGTCAGAAGGAGATAAATCTAATAATTCGGGTTATAGAAATACCATTTTTGCTAGTTTTATACCTTTGGAAATGGGTGGAGTAGTTTACCGTGTCCTCGTTCACTTTGCATACCCAAATAAACTGGTTTTATGGTTGTTGTTTTTTTCACTCGGGGTTTTGTATTTGGAACTAAAAGACTTACTACAATATGTATTATACGGGATCCGGATATGCACATCTATAATCTCGCCCTTCTTCCATCAAGGGCGACACAAGACACACGAAGTGATGCGACGCACGAAACGACACACGATATTTTGCGCGATGCTCAAAGCCACACATGATATTTTGCGCGACACACGAACCAACACACGATATTTTGCGCGATACACGCAGCGACGCGCGAGAATGAACCAAGAAATATCGCCCTTGTGTAGGTAGCCCAAAAGGCGATATATCGTTGTAAATACCGCGTGTCGATTCGTGTATCGCGCAAAATATCGTGTGTCGGTTGGTGTGTCGCGCAAAATATCGTGTGTCGCTTTGAGTATCGCACAAAATATCGCGTGTCGCTTCGTGCGTCGCGCAAAATATCGTGTATCACTTCGTGTGTCGTGTGTCGCCCTTGATGAAAGAAGGGCGAGATTATAGATGGCACTATCCGGATTCCGTAGTATTCAGAAGAAACCATTACTAATACACCCATCCATCCCACCCTTTGCAATTGTTTTGGAAAATGATTCTTTATTTAAAACATAGTTTTATTTGTATTTTAGTCATTTATCTTTTTCAAATAAGTTTTTGTTTTATATAGGTTACGTTTCAAAAGCCTTTTATCCAAACAACGTAAGGTTCGAAGCATTCTGGTCCACGCATGCGACAGCTAATACCATACATCAGCTAACGAGATAGTCCAACTTGTTGACGCTCTCAAATATTAAGCTACTTTTTATATGGGAAGTTAGCCCATATAAAAAGTATCTCTTAATTCTTTGAACGTCTTATAAATAAGACTACTAACGAGAATGCACACATGCAAAAGAAAAACAACCCGTTGGATGATAATGAATATATTGGACCAAATGTTGGCGTGTTAACAAATACAGTGGAATCCCTCTAAACCGGACAACCCCGGTACCAAGAGGAAATTCCGGTTTAGAGAGGATTCCGGTTTAGAGGGGAAATATACTATTTTACTTTCAGAAGGTCAATTACATAGCCTAATGGGGGAAAACACACACTTTCAGCAAATTTTAATAGTTTATTTACATATAACATTCATTCATGTTGCATCACATAAAAACAACCAATTTTAATAGTTTATTTACATATAACATTCGTTCATGTTGCATCACACAAAAACAACATATTTTAATAGTCTATTTATATATAACATTCATTCATGTTGCATCACATAAGCACAACACATGTCACTTAATGTGTTTTTAGTCTTAGTAATCTTAACTGCCAATTTGAAAATATAAATGAAATTACTTAAAGAACTCTGCAAATCATGACACTAAATTAGCAATTGTAATAAACAATTCAACATTAATTAGCATTAAGCTCATTAAAATTTAGCACGGCTTCCTACAGCAAAACACACTAAAAAACCCTATGTTTGTTATCAGTAATTATAATCAGTATTATCACTTCTATTGATCGAAATGTACATCACAGTCCTAATATCTTTAAATTGTTTTGCGATTTTTACAGTTTGAAATTTTTCGACCACCTTTATTAATTTTTAACTGGTTCCCCGTTGAATATAACCGTTGACTATAATATAGAGAGTAACGATAGATAAGGGGAGGTAACCAATCTACAGTACAGCCTACGCGGAACAAGCATATTTCGCGTTCCGCGGCGGAATGGAGCATCGAGTCGATGCCGAGTCGGCCGTCAAAGCCGCGTCAGTTCGCGGCGGCGCGCGGCATTTCGCCGCGTACTTCGCATCTGTCCGCCGCGACATGCCGAGGCAAGCCGCGCTACCTCGCGTACTTTCGCGGAGTAAATCCGCCGCATATGTTCGCGGCGGATCGAGTGCAAAAATATACACCTAGATCTACATGTACATTTGTGTATCGCAGAAACCTAGATTTACGCTGAAGCAATTACATTTGTCGGTGTTTAATTGCTTTTAATTCATTCTTTGATTTAACTAATTAAAAAATTAAAGTAGTTGCAGTTTCACAGTTTGCTATTTTGAGTATTTTTTTTCGGATAAATGAATGCAACACTGTGTGGAGCAATTACATTTGTCGGTTTTTTAATTGCTTTCGCGGGAGGGCTTTTGTTTGCAGTTGCAGATTCACAGTCTTCTATGTTGATATTTATTATTATGCATTTAAATATTGACTGCAAGAAATGTTATTGAAACATTAAAAAAAGATAAATTAAATAAGTAATTCAGACAATTAAGTAACATGCAAACGCACCCAGAATTTCACTTTCATTTTCGCAAGGTTTTCAGGAAGTCCCCGGGAAGCACGTTTTTTGCATGGATGTGTGTATGACGCGATTAAACGATGCTCTGTATCGTATTGCATTCAATCTAAATTAAATCATTTCATTTTATGTTTTAATATAATGTTATTATTATAACATTAAATTTAAAATTGGATTATCGGATATATATGCACATTAGTAAAGCGGTATGTATATAGTTTCTTCTTTCAAGTTCACACCCCTGAAAAAACAATACACACAATGGGTATAATTTTCGGATTAATGAATGCAGCACTGTGTGAAACAATAACGTTTTTTCATGGGAGGCTTTTTGTCCGCCCCATATGAAAATGCTGGGAGGGTTTTGTCCGGGAGGGGTTATGTCCGTATTCCGTGGTTATCGCTTCTACACACTATGTAGCGTTTATTTGTTACAATGTATTAACATATATTTATTTCCGTTTCAGTGTTTGGCTGTTTTATTCAAGCAGTGTTACAAGGAGGATCGAGTGAAAAGATATACACCTACATTAAATTTGCGTAGCGTAGAAACCTAGATTTACGCTACTTTCATAGTTATTATTTTCACGTTTTAATAAGCGGATGATTTTTATAGGATGCTTTATAAACTATTTATATAATACCACGTCCTCAAATATATCGATATTTATTCGCAATGAAGTCTGTACATTTGAAAATTATAAATTGTCTTGTTACCGCTTCTACACACGATGTAGCGCGTATTTGTTACAATGTATTAACATAGTTTTATTTCCGTTTCAGTGTTTGGCTGTTTTATTCAATCAGTGTTACAAACACAAACGTAAGTCGGAAGTAAATGGCAAAATTCTTTATTACAAAAAACTATTGTTATTGGATTGCAAAAATCAAAAGCACATTATCAACAGATTGTATAATATATTGAAATAATAACAAACATTTGTTATTTGTCTCAGGAGCTTTATCATTTTTTACATAAAAATAAAATTATTTTACATCTATGATTTAAGCAAAGAATTCATATATTGGAACTAATAATATACATTATATAAGCGGATAGGATTTTTTATATGATGCTTTATAGACAAACAGTTGGCGCCTGTGGCGAGCTTACTAACGAATTTCCTGGACGAGTTTAATAAAATATAGTATGATATAACAACAAGTGTCAGATCTTTACATGCTTTTAAATGAGCATTTAATTGTTCTTTTAAAATGTATTGACTAACTAATCATTTTTCAAAGATTTTTATTTTATGATGCGCATCGACTCGGCGACATATCGCGGACCGCGGCTTGCCTCGGCATGTCGCGGCGGACAGATGCGAAGTACGCGGCGAAATGCCGCGCGCCGCCGCGAACTGACGCGAGGTAGCGCGGATCGATGCGGCGTGACTCGTCGATACGCCGCGTGATTCCGTCGAGTACTTAAATTACTGTCCGCGGCGTAGCCGCGGACTTTGCTGGTTCCGCGTGGGCTGTACTGTATATTAATTTCACGCGTCTTTAAACTGCTATTCACAAGTTTTTGACACTAGGTCTGAAGTGCAATAAACTTGTCTTGACCGGTTTAGAGAGGTACAATTACGTATGGAATAACCCAATTTTGAACCAAACAGTGACGGGTATTCGGAATTAAGTGGATTCCGGTCTTGAGGAGATATTTTACGTTTGGTTTTATAGGTAAAACAATGGGACCGGACAATTTGTCCGGTTTAGAGAGGATTCTGGTATAGAGAAGATCCGGTTTAGAGGGTTTCCACTGTAATAAAATATAAGATACATATTGACACAATATATGTTATTGAGAAATTCACACTAAACGATTTAGTGATATCGCCTTATATTAAATGCTCACAAACCCGTGTGTTGACAGAACAATATAATATACTTGCATGCCTATAAACCAGTACATCAGTATTGTATGACATTGACGCGACAAAAGTAACGTGTTTGCACGCGATATTTTATTTTATTATAAACCAGTTCGCCGAATCCTCTTTCGAAAGAAAACATTCAAGCGGTGTTTCAGCCGTGGACTCTGAGGACAGGTTTGGACGCAAGAATCGTTCATTCGTGTAGGTCCTTACCTTAGTTAATCTCAAAGTGGTCTACATGCATACCAGTTTCAACAAGAACCAGTAAAGATTAAAATAAATACGCGTCGCTTAATGTCGTTGAAGAAGTTTATAAAGAAAATTATACTTTAAAAGCACATACAAATGTAGTACAACAAGGAAGATTAGGCGGTTAACATGACGCAGAATGGGCAATTGTCGGGTATCGATTTAAGTTTCCGAAGCCCATGGTAATAATCCTGACTGCAGTTGGGTTTGAACTTTGAACCCATTACAATGTATGGTTTCTGGCGTACATATGTAGTTGGCTATGCCGCACATGTTCCCCTTGTCATTGGCCATGACGATGTAACCATTGTCATAGTTAAGCTCGGATGAAATACGGACATACACATGTATAGGTTTTGTAGGAAAGGACTGTGTGTATGTTCCCATCATAAAATGCTGTACAGCTCTTGTTAGTGTTGCAAACATGAACATAAACATTAGGTGTTTCAACTTAGAGCTAAAACGTTCATAGCAGAAGCTGCAGTGCAGTTTATACATATACACGTTAAATTAACAAATAGTCAACATTTAAAATATGACTTACAAATCAATAAGCTGCAATACACATACCAAGAATGTGCTTATCTTTCCTAAGTAATATCCATCATTGTATGGAAACAATGTCGCATATTTGTATGATTGTCTTATAATTAATAGCATACACTGTCATGTTCATGCCAAAGATAATACTGTTGTATAAAACTATATTAGAACAGCAAATACCATGTTTATCTAACACACATGTAAACATTGGATCATTGGTCGTATACCTATTTTTGATGATCCAGTAACTGCCCTTGACGAAGCCCGTATCCCACGGCGACCATGGCGTGATTCGGGTATTCCTGTTTACAGTATGGCGATACTGAACATTGCTGCAAAAAGGTTTCAGCCATGTGATACAAAATAATTTAAAAGCAAAAATACCATATTTGATTTGGTTAAAAAATTGCTCGCTATATTTTTTTTTCGAAAAAACGCAGCGTTACTTCACTGAAAAAAAAACAACAACCTTTTTTGCAACGGGGATAAGTTCGATACGAAGTCGCGCGTGATGATTGTTTCGCTTTGATATACTTCAATTGACCGAAGCATTGCTAAAGTTTATCGGATTTCAAAATACCTCCATCGCACAATGAATAATGCCCTTACTGTGAAACTGTCATTTGTGTTTTGGAACACGCCGATAAGAATATCAAGGGTGTTTTGTATAACTCCAAAGAATAACAGAGTCACAACCGCGACCACACCGTGACCTTTCTACTTCATTTGCGTTAAAAAAAAAACGCTTATAACGCAGTGACACATTTACAGAAAATATAATACATAGAGAGATGAACACAGTTGAAATTCATTGAAAGTTGCTCGGAAGCTCATGCTGTCCCTGACCGTCGTATAGTCGACCATAAAGGTTAAATTTGTCTATGTTATTCCAAGGAAACCTTAGCTCCTCTACGTTTCTGTGACTTTTTTTATCGTTCTACCGCTTTACGTCTGCAACTATGACGACTTAAGGGCATCCTTTGGATTCCGATCCATAACGCCAACGTGACGAGGATCATCGGACGTACTCGCTGTTTGTTTGCTCACCCACATGGCGTGCACGGGAATACTTCTGCGTCAGGAATCGCCTTTACTTAAGAACTCAGCAGAGGCCATATTCGGGTTTGAAGGGGTATACACATGTTTATCAAATCACCGCTACCTGATTCAAACGAATACGTCCAGGAATTGAACGCAATACTCGAGTGTTATACTCTTCGCTGGGCGCCTCAGAGGACCCTTGGATCTGCAAACACTGTGATATCCTATCAAACTTTTCAAACTCTTTTTACAGTGACGATGAATTAAACCAATCATACCACAGTAACATGTCTTATGAATCCGAATCTGACTGTGATATATTTGGTCAACTCAACAACATGAGAAAACAACATCCGAAAAAGTTTCTCTTCGCTTGCCTGAACATAAACAGTCTTAGAAACAAATTTCATTTTATACAGGAACTTTTAACAAAGAATACCGTTGACTTATTAATTTTACTTGAAACCAAAATTGACTCTTCCTTTCCAGATGCTCAGTTTGCAGTAGACAACTTTCACCTCTGGAGAAAAGACAGAACAGCACATGGAGGTGGTGTGGCGGTGTATCTTAGGTCTCAAATAGCTGGCGAACGAAAACCGATGCTTGAATTTAGTGAACTAGAAAATGTTACATTAGAGGTAAATCTAGAAAATCAGAAACTTTTATTTATTTGTACTTACAAGCCTCCTTCAGTTAAAAATAATGTTTTCGAAGATCAGTGCCAAATGACTATAGACAAAATAACGAGCAAATATGACAACATTTTTTTCCTTGGCGATTTGAACTTTGATATGTTGGATAGTGCAAAATGCCAGCCACTAATGAATATATGTGATACTTTTGATTTGGATAATATTGTAAACAACCCTACATGTTTTACTGTAAATGGAAAACCATCACTTTTAGATGTCATTTTAACAAACTGTAAATCGTTAGTTTTTAAATCATGCAATTTTTCATGTGGTCTTAGTGATGTTCATAACATTATTTGTTGTCAACTTAAACTTGAAAATCAGACAAATAAAACAAAATTCTGTTATTATAGAAGTTATAAAAACTTTGATGTTGATAAGTTTAATCATGAATTAAATGATAAAATGTCTACTCTTGATATGAATGGAGATGTAAATACTGACTATGAAAAATTCAGCAATGTACTTTTAAATTTAACAGATAAACATGCTCCTTTAAAACAGAAAAAGATGCTCCATAAACCAGTACCTTTTATGAATAAGGCATTAAAACAAGCAATATATCAAAAACGAATGCTGTTAAATAAATACAACAAGTACAAGAATGCAAAAAACTGGGATAAATATAGAAAACAAAGAAATCTAGTTACTAGCTTAAGGAGAAAATCTATAAA
>VMBQ01001942.1:4669-17128 GCA_007657795.1 Dreissena rostriformis
AAAAAAAATACATTAATACATAAATAAATACATTAATACATAAATAAATGATTGAATGAAACCCTGTTCTGTTTACAATAATTTGATTATTATTTTTGGTATTTCATACTTAAATATAATTAAACTATAAACAAATCCCTAGTGTTTTCAAAATTATTAATCTATTCACTGTCAGTGTGCAATATATTTAATCTTAAAATGTTCTAAATTCATTGATTAAAATATAAATTTATAACCAATATTTCCATTCTTTATTGGTTTAAGACCTAAAAAGGCGTTTTTCTTCATTATTTTCAATAAATAATCGAGAGATCGAGATACCGTGACCTAATACCTTTTCCTTCGTTATCTATAAATAAACTATTTATTTATAGATCTTTTATCCAGGTTATCTACAGGCTAACCCCATACCAAATGGTATGATGGTAATACCATTGCCTGTCCGTACAGGCTAACTCCGTTAACCTAAGGCCTGTTGAACAGACTAACTCGAGTCGTATCGGGTGGTTTACGACCATCATTTCTTTGCCTCGGGTATAAAACATCTATACATGTCAGACTCTCAGGTTTTTTATCATACTTGAGTTCTTGTGTATTTACATATATAATTATTAGCATCCAAACATATGTTAATTCAGTATGTATTCTTTATGTTTCCGTTGCATAAGTCATATTTACGTTGTAATGGACACATTACTTTGCTTCCGTCGGAAGTTTGCACACGTCACTATCGAGAGTTTGAATGATATAAATATATTCATTTCCTGTAGTTGGTCAATAGACTCCATGACCACCGCACAAAGTGGTCAGATATTTAGCTGTTGTCGTGGAGTCGTAAGGCCACCGCATATATCTTGTTGTTTATACTATTTTACGAACATAAGAAAACGTTGTGTTAGTGTTTAATAAGCAAAACTAAATCGAAATATAAACTGAAATGGGCTCGTGTAGTTTATTGTATATCACCGACTTTGTTACATAATATTAAATGGTTGCCAGTGACCTAAGGATAGACGCGAAGAGTACAAGAACCACTATACGGGAGTATCACAGGCGAAAACATCAGCAACAACGCGACACGGAAACAGGTCAGTTGTTCAAAAAGATGTAACGTAACATAGATTAATACATAAATTAATTATGTATCCATATATAACATAAACATTATGTTATATTTAATTACAGATAGACATTAGGTTGATTTCTTGCATGTATAAACTGGTTCAAAATGCGATTCAGTTTATCGTCCCTGCACTCTTTGTACAGTAGAATAAAATCTACAAGGTGAAAGATCAAAGATATTATATTTCTTAAGTCTGTATGTTTAACCAGGCATTTATTTGATGGAGTGACCAACACTGTTGACATAAGGGATTTAGGGTAGTGCGTTGTTTGCACATCTAGGCTTTATATCACCATGTTTGATAAGCGTGTAGAGACTTGAATAGTGATTTCTCAGTGTCCAGGGTTTTAAAACAGTTAGCGGGCAGACTTGGTTTGGGTTTCGAGGAGAACGGATCGGTAAAGATACGATCATGTAGCTATCAGACTGTATTTGTATAACCAAAAATATTAAGTATGTTAGACATTAAATTGGACTAAAAACTGATACGTAGTGTTGTTGAATATTTTATCCTACATTATGCAGAGAAACAACATAATAGAGAGGGATCGACTTGTCCCATGCGTGACACGAGAAAATGGTAGTTAATGCAAATCTCGTCATCTTGGCAATACGCGCATGACGAGATATCGAATGATAGGCTACACACCGGTAATTTAAGAGTAATGAACATTGTTAGTAACTATGTGTCGTCCATGAACTATGAACGATTACGTGACAAAGAATTGTTTTGAAGAATTTTACGTTGTATTAAAACAAATATGTACGGGGCAATCTTACCAGTATAAAAATCAGTTAAATGTTGCTTTGGTCGGAAATTTGGTATAACATTCGGGCGGTTTGAGAATTTAAATAAATAAATAAGAAAGTATTAGAGTTTTACATTCTTTTATGAGTTATAGAAATAAAGAAATTAGAGACGTTCAAATAATTAAGAATATTTTTTTTTAAGAAGGATTAGCTTTACATTAATTTTTGAGTTAAAGAAATAAAGAAATTAGAGGCGAACAGATAATTGAGAGTATTTGAAGAATTGTATTTATTTTTTGTATTATTAGAATATAGAAATTAAGAAGGTGCAAATATAAACTAGAAAATATCAGAATTTGACATCGTTTTATGTATGATATAAATAAAGAAATGTGTGACTAACAATTAATAAAGAACATTTTAGGAATTTTACATTGATGTATGTATTATACAAATAAATGAATAAGGGACTTGAACATAAATGCAAATTTAGAGACATGTAAATAAATCAGAATATTTGAAGAATTTTACAATAAGAACGCAGTAGGAGAATAAACAAATTAGGACTGTTAACACAAATCGGAAAGTAGATCAAAGCGTAAGATAGACAATACAAATACAACAAAAACACATAACAATGTAAATAAGTATCATCATAATCGTGCGTATTGTGTATGTATGTGAGGTATTGTAGCGGTATTCAATAATTTGTATAGGTATATATTGATGGTCTTGTTTAATTTGAAAGCAGAATTTAATGTGTTCTGTCGCATGTTGCGTGCAGTTAAAATATATTATTATATGCACAATAAAGGTCTAATATAGGCGTACCTTATCCTTAAATCGATGCACGAGTCTACGGTTAATCGGCTACCCGTTACTTAAGAGTTTAATGGATGCACGAGTCTGCTGTTAATCGGCTACCCGTTACTTAAGAGTTTAATAGATGCACAAGTCTACGGTTAATCGGCTGCCCGTTACTTAAGAGTTTAATGGATGCACGAGTCTGCTGTTAATTGGATACCCGTTACTTAAGAGTTTAATTGATGCACGAGTCTACGGTTAATCGGCTACCTGTTACTTAAAGAGTTTAATGGATGCACGAGTCTGCGGTTAATCGGCTACCCGTTACTTAAGGTTACATAGAGAATTAATTATAACATTAAGCGTGTTTAGCTGAACAGAAACGACCCTTTCATTTGCTTGTATGCATGGTTGAAGGATGCTATTGCATTATATTTAAGTGGGCGTGGCTGACAATCGGCGTGTGAACATATCTAATCCGGGGTCCTAATCAAGACCATGGCACCCCCACGATTAGTTAAGGTAGCTGATTGTAATTGATAAACTTTTTGAAGTCACAGTATAAATATATTAAGTTAGTCATTATAAAAAATGATTAAGGCAAACATATTAGCGAATACAGGTAAAGTATGTTCTGGTTGCGTGTACTTTTATGGTATATATTTGTTTTAAGGATGTTTTGATATATTTACGGACGTAATTAGGATTATGAATTAAGACGTCCTAGTAAGTTGCCATTACGATATTTAAGAATAATTAAAGTGGCTATTTATAAATGTCGGCCTTCATTATGAATAACTGATGCATTGAAGCAATATCTGAACACAACGCAAATGAAAAATCGATATCTAAAGAATTCGCATATGAGTGAGCGAAATCGCGAACAACGCCTTCCACAACGAATTCAATACGGTACTTCATGAAGATAAAAAGCATAAGGGACATCATAATGTTTCGCTCTCAAGGTAAAACGCATGGTCCTTAATCGCGAGAAGAGAAACTTAATATTTATTGAATGCATGTATCACATCTTTATTTTAAAATGATTTTTGCATCTCACCTCTTAGAAAATATTCACATTTTATAATAGACGGTTGCTAAGTGGTAAAGGCAATCCAGATAAACGGAATATTTAAATAAAGTATTTGTGCCCAGTTGATATGTTTCGACACAGCTTTGAAGCGTTTACATACTCTCATCTAACTGATACTTTTTGTGTGTTGAGATGCAGTCAGAATATTCCATCTGAGGTGTAGAAAATTACATTTCCTGAGGTAAATAGACATCTGTTTCGACTGATGAATTCACCTGCGTTTCATTTACAACAGTTTTGATTGTAGAGTCTATGCAATTGAGAGAAACACTTAGGTAATCCGTATTCGCATCTATAACGGATTTTAAATCAATTCCTTTAACATGAACGTGTTGGTTTTTGGTATGGTAACAAATATCGCCTTCAGATCTAAGTTTTTTTATTCGTGCATTTTTACTCAGCGAACTTCCACGCTTGTAATCCTTTGGCAGCGAATCATGCAAACAATTATAATCAACGATCGAAATGTCAAGTGTAGGTTTGTCTTCAGAAAGAGCTTTACGCATATCTCTAGGGCGACTATTTCTTAAAGCACATGGCTCATTTCTCCTTTCAGAGATGATGGTCTGACCTCTTCGTTCACATTTTAGCTGGTCCTCGTATGTCAGTTCATAATCAACACGCGTTGATGCATGAACAATGGAATCATGCGGCGTCGAATAGGCATCTAAGACGCTTAGTTCGCGTACTTTGTAGGGGTGGATTTGGCGTTTCTTCAAGTTTCGATTCATCCAGTACATGGTAGGTTTTAGATGGGTTGTCACCGTACGTTTGGTTGACCATTGAGTTTTTTCTAGGAGAATCACCACTTGATCGGTTCATCTTCCTGAAACTGATGTTGAGAAAACATTTATGTATTCTATTAACATTGCCAAACTGTAACGCAACGCTCGCATTGTTAATATTGTTAATATAATCAGGATTATGCGACATTTCAGCGGAATGGTTTACGTACCGTTTGTAAAAACAGCAGGCTGCTATGACAACCAAAAAGGCGGTCGGTACCGTAATTGCTATCACAAGCACCTTCTGGTTATGTGGGTTGTCTGTTGGCTCCGTGCTGAACTGGCGGTGGGATGTCGAAGCTGTTGAACAAAGATATCAAACGGTGCGATATTATGCAAATACTAAATTGTATATTTATAATCAAGTTCGTATCAGAAAAATGGCTTAATTGAAGAATTATTTTGTGAACATCCATTATACACAAAGTCACAACTGCGAGATAGATATATTACTATCAGAACGATATCTTTATTTACTTAAAGTGACCCCTTGCTTAACAGACACAGCACGAACAATAAAAAGCGTGCTTTTTCACTACTTAAACCATTTACTTCTATAATAACTAATAAAATCAAGATCGACATCGGTATACGTATGCAAATGTACAAGATCATAGGTTTAACAGTGTTACCAGTAGGCGGATGTGTTTGATCATCGGCATGTGTCACTGGCGATTGATCAGTTTTTCCTAAACGGATGCAAAAATGACAGATGAGCTTACATCCTAGTAAAGATCTCAAGTTCAAATACAACTAATATTAAAGGCATCAATAACAGTATACACTTAATAGTAAATACTATGCATTTTATCATTGGCATATGACCATTGTTTTGTGATTTTGTTTTAATTTTTAATGTAATATGAAGAAATGACTACATTTGTAAAACTGTTGTGAAGGTTGCAGAATTTCTGAAATGACAAGAGGTATACATTGATCGAAAACTTCGTACTAAATATGCCGACACGATGTAATTTTCACAAGATGATATTAACAATGCGGTATTAACACTGATTTTTTCAATAATACCGCTTTTTTTTTTAAATAGCACTTTGTTACCAATGCTAAATGTAAGTGTCTCAAAATTGATAAATACAGAAAACAAAATCAATAAATGAATTAATGATTTGTTTGGATATCTCGAGTGTATAATCATATTAAGTATTTGCAATAGCTGGATACCAAAATAAAGCGGTTAGATTTTCTTAATTGTCAAATTACCGCAAAACTGAGGTAAAAGGGTTGTGCACTTTTCCAATGTGAAGTCCAAACCTTCCGTCATGTCTGCTGCGATACAATATATATTGTTCGTATCATTGTGATCTTCGAATTCAAGAAGTTCGAATGCAATTCCTTGATCACGGGGGCATGGTCTTTTAGAACTCCACGAGCAGTTCAGATATTGCTGTAATTGATAAACGCAGTATTAGAATATATATTATTTTATGCACCGTGCGTGTGTATATATTTATGGTAATGCAAGTCTAAAGCTTAGACGTCGAAAGTTTAGTATGCCTTTATATGAAAATAAGCTTATAGTGAATTAGTTTTCAAAACTTAACATTTGTTTAACACAAAAATCCACATGCAACTCATCTATTTGGTCTGTCGGTGTGTTAACTTACATCAATAACGACGTAGTCATTCGTTTGATCGCGTCTGGTATTCCAGTCTTGAAGACACCGGTTTAAGCCCGATTCTACATTCTTGNATAAGAAAGAGAGCTGATATCCTAGTAAAGTTTCCAAGTTTAAAAGCAACGAATATATTAAAGGCATCATTTACAGTATACACTAAATAGTGAATACTATGCATTTTATGATTGGCATATGACCATTGTTTTGTGATGTTTTATTTGAATGAAAAACTGTTGAGAAGGTTGCAGAATTTCTGAAATGTCCAGATGTATACATTGATTGAAAACTTCATACTCAATATGTCCACACGATGTTGTTTCCACAAGGTGATATTAACAATGCGGTATTAATACTTTTTATTTCAATAAAACCGTTGCTTTTTTAACTAACACTTTGTTACCAATGCTTAATATTAGTGTCTCAAAATTGAGAAATACAGAAAACAAAATCAATAAATCGATAAATGATTTGTTCGGTTATCTCGAATGTGAAATCATATAAAGTTTTTTCAGTAGCTGTGTACCAAAACTAATGGAGGTTTGATTTTCTTAAGTGTAAACTTACCACAAAATGGAGGTAAAAGGGTAGTGCAATTTTCCAATGTGAAGTTCAAACCTTCCGTCATGTCTGCTGCGATACAATAAATATAGTTTGTGGCATTGTGATCTTCGGATTCAATCAATTCGAATGCAAGTCCTTCATCACGTGGGCATGGTCTTTTAGAACTCCACGAGCAGGTAAGATTTTGCTTTAATCATAAAAGCAGTGTTATAATATATATTATTTTCTGCTCTGTGAGTGTGTTTTTATTATGTTAATGCACGTCGAAAGCTTAGACGTATAAGTTTGTTATGCCGATATATGAAGATTAGCATAATATACAGAATTTGTCTGAAAGAATGAGCTTGTGGCTAGCACAAACTTCCACATGCCACAATTTGGTGTGTCAGTGTGTTAACTTACATCAATAATGACGTAGTTATTCGGCTGATCACGTCGGGTATTCCAGTCTTGAAGACACCGGTTTAAGCCCGATTCTATATTCTTGATGATCGTCTCATTGTCCCCGCCACATATTACTAAATAATTTCATATAAACAAATGCAGGTTAAATGTTTATTATGTGCAAAAGCTGACTAATGAAGAAATATGAAAACCAACATTAAAAAATATTCTAATTATTCTTAACATTTGGAAGCGATTAATACGTTCAATGGGCAACTCTGTTTCCTTACATGTATATAGGGAAAACTACTCTGAAACTACAAGGTCCGGAAGTTTAGAATTTTTAAAATTAACATTGTGCAATGGTCATACACCAAGTTCCAATAATATATTTGGGGTAAGAATTTCCTCCTCCCTGGGAGTAACGCGTTCCCACTTTAAAAAATATTTCCCATGACACCAAAATGCCCAGAGGTTTGGTATTTCTACGTAACATAGTATGATGATCTTCTTTCTAGGCTTTTGTTTTATAAAAAGATGCCTTTAAGGTTAAAATTTAAAAAAAATCCTGTACAAATATTGTTCACTTTATGATCCTGGGATCAAAACAGTCCACGCCAATTGGGGCATATGAAGGTGAGCAATAACTTTAAACATCTTCTCTTCTGAAACCACAAGGCCCAGATATTAGTATTTTAAACATGTTTACATCATATTTATATTCTCATACTTTGAAACCCAGATGCGGTCCACGCTCTCCCTGCAAACTGTGTGGTGTTTTCACCACGAATTCTGGACATGCTTAACGTTTGTCCGTTGTGACAGTGTTTGTCGCTTTTCTTTGACTGGGCACCTTTCCAGTTTCTACTGCATTCGGATGGTCCAAAATCTAAATAATAGAGTCAGATCTTTCTTTGGTACATTCTAGAGGGCATTTTTGTTGTTTAAAAACACATTTTGGTATGTTTACTAAAAGTACGATAAATCCCTCTTGAGAGTTCCTATTCAAAGCCGATAAACCCACTGCGAATGCAAATTGTTCCATTATTTTTGCATTACCATATAGCTTGTTTGTTCATTAATAAAAGTAGGTAGAAACCCCTTCGAACTCAAAGACGTTTGGCATGCATGGACCGTTGGGTCAATATAAATTTCTCAATATTTGAAAGTTCTTGTTTTTTCCTAAACGAAATCGATCATTATTTACCTTGTTGCAATATGTATTACATTCGATATAACACATTTTATTCATTTGGTTTCTTAAATTATGTTTAATTCCCTAAAAAAACATATACTTTTCCCCTAATCGGTGGCCTCCCGGATAGCTGAAATAGTCCGCGTTCAGAATAAATCTGAGTCTGCCAAAAAAAATCGTCAAAAGACTCTAAGGCGGCAAATAATATTGACTACCCTCTCTGAGCAAAGCTTATATAGCCGCCCTCTTCTTGTTATATGTATTACAAGTTTTAGACAATACTAAGTAAACACAACAGTTAAAGTCCTCACTCGAGATGTGCGATGATTGTAAACAGATTGCTAGCGGGTTGCAAACTGGTGTATTCTGGGAGTGGCTGTTGCAGAGGTTTTGAGTGAGGTGTACTAAACTATTCGTGATGGTTGTGTTGGGGAAGTTAAACACGCCGTCAGGGAAGTCATAAAGTCCAGTTGATGACCTGGAAAACACATTGATTTAGAGGCGTGTAATCGAATGAAATAAATATATCATTTACAATTGCATTTGTGTAATTTATTAGCTTTTTGTTTATTGTGCTATTATCAACGAACAGTATTCCTGCTTGTCAAGGGTTGCTTGTCCATAGATTCAAATAAATAGATTCGAGTATGTAACCATTGCTGTTGCCTATCACTGAGATATAAAAGCGTGTTTAATAATCATTTACATTTTGATTTGCACCAATGTACTGCTGAATTACGTACGGGTCTATTGTATTGTGTAGGCACTTTTGGTCTGTAAAGTTAAGCTTTGTCCAGCACACTGGCAGCCAGTTGGTGTGATTGGTTGGGTCCTGGGCATGTAGGATGCCTTCATGGCGATTGTGTGATGAGCCCTTCAATAAGGAGTACTTGCACGTTTTGCCACATATCTCTGAAAACAAAACAGAAGTGTTAATATCAGTTGGGTTTTTTACAATTTAGTATGCTTCCGTTCCGATTAAGCTCTAAACGAAGTTTCTCTTTACTAAGTTCCAATTTTATTTGAATTGAAACTGTGAATTTGATTCATTGTTTTGCAGAGATAAGTGTTTTTTTTTTGTTGTAAAAATGAAAACATTTATTCTATGATGATGGCCTTGAGCTTTATTTTAGAAACATGCGTTTCGACGTGTTCACTGCGTTGAATATGTTAGTTTCGACCGCTAAATATGTACTATTTAATTTGGTACAATCTTTCTTAGCTAGAGAATATGATGAGCTTTTATTAATACATTCACGCTTATTTGAATTAAATAGTGATTAGCTAGCCTCGTTTTAAAACAAATCCAATGTGCTGAATAAGTAGTTGTCAACTTCTTTAAGTTTTAAAATAGTGCCGTCATCGGGTACTGATATGCATGTCCTCTTGTGCGCATATTTATGTTTTAAAATCTGTTAATTATATATTGCCATGTTTATAAGTAGAATTATTCTTGTTTATTTGCAATCTACTGAGATATTTTAACTTTTCTTTATAGATATTATTCTAGCATTATCAATACACACAACTAAGATTTGCAATTTGGCGTTTTACAATTATTATTGCGGTTTCTTCTGTTAGGATGATGTGTCACTTAATATTTTTTTTTAAATCAAAGACGATATGTAGTTATACCCCCGTAAGAAGTTATTGTGGAATAAACCATTGAAATATGCCCGTCTCTTCGTCCGTCAATGCGTCCGCCTTTGTGTCTGTCTGGATACACAAACTTGTCCAAAGGCGTTCAACGTACACAATTAAAACTTGCAGGCATAGTTCCTAATGATATGAAGTTGTGTATATGCGATGCGTATCCTCCTATTATAAAAATTACAGACGTTATGACAATTACTACCCTTACACTTGTTAGATGCTACAACACGATGCGTTAGGGGTTTATTATTGGTTACTATTGTTACAGACTATAGTCGATTGTTGTGTTTGTTTCCTTTCATCGTGCCTCAAAAAGTTAATATTCTGTTGCCCTGGTTTTCATCCAACAATTGATAAGTAAAAAGGTAATCTAATATAAATGTATTCTCTTTAAATAACAATTACATTTAAATTATAAAAGAATGATGTTTTTGTTTATTTTATTTAAAAAAAATCATTACATACTCCCGACCATGGTTTTGGTTTGGGGCTCCTTGATATCTAGCACACCCGCTTATGCCGATACGATGCCCAATGTTTATACATGTAAAGTATGCTAGTTGCATTTTTTTCAGTGGTTTGTTGTGATGTCTTGCTGTGTCAAACTGTTTGGCAATTAGTCATTTGGCATATATAAAGGAACGCGTTCTATAATAAGTTTTCTATCATCTTGGTTCACATGAAGGTCAATATTCTTTACATTCGATTCGACTGTGACCCAAATGCATACTTATGGCGAACCTGTATGTCAGCTAGCACATTATTTCAGTGTACTACTATATAAAAAAACAATGTATTGAGCGGAAACCGTTTTTTATTATTTGTATTATGTGTGTCATTAATTGTTAATATCAACCGAGTTACCGCAAAAGCAATATCAAGCAGTGTCTTCATGTAAATTATCAGTATTACTCAAGCTATTGAAGGAACCGTTGTTTTATTTGTAGTACAAGTGACGATGCCCTTAACGCGACTGCTCCCAAACGAAATTCCAACCTTGGTCTCCATAAAAGCTTGCAATGTTCAAATTATCGCAAATGCCATTAAGGCTTGTCGCAGTAGTGACAAATATCTCCATCCAGGCAATCTGTTACAAAAATGTGGCTCATTGGGGTGTGGTCATTTTTTCCCTCAAAGGCACGTTTTGAACAAACAAAGTACTTAGAGTTTGATTGTTGTACGTTGACGAGTGTACAAGAAATGTTGTCGGTAAAGTTTGCGTCTACAGACAGGCAGATAGACAGATTAAAGACTTCCATGGTAATTCAAAAAAGTCAAATTGCATTGAAGACATTTCCTGCGAAATATGCATCATTCTTGTTTGCATCCAAAGTTGTAACTTACCAATTGAATCTATGATTGTGATAACTTTCAACACTCTACATTGTGGAAAACGAATATTTGCTTCCTGTTAACTTCAATTTTTTATTGCCTGCATGCATATTGAGACTAATGTACTGCTATCTTCTATATCGCTTGATTTCATCTGACATATTACACGTCCTATCTTTGGAACGCATTGTTGTTTTAAACATTTGATAATGGAAGATATAAATTGAAGTCAGATATACTTTAAAATGTATGTTGAAAGTATTAATCAAGGAAAGAACTGCCAAAAGATATTGCATAGAAGGCGCTATTGCTTGATGTTAAAGTCTAAACACAGTGCTTTTCCTTTGAAGAAGGTAATATAGAAACATCGGATAACAAACTAAACGCGAAATCCAGGGACAATAAATTCGAGCACATTATAGTTATATGCAGTCACCATCATCAGCAGCAGCAGCGGAAACATAAGCAACAACATGATCATCATCATCATTATCGTCATCATCATCAACATCATCATCATTTTCAGTATTTAAGATGTAACCAAGCATAGTGATTTTTCGGCACGGTATGTGATGCACAGAAATATGTTAAATGCCATATTTAATTGTACTTAATTGTACGAGGATCAGTGATTGAGGCAATTTGGATAGATGTTGTGTTTCCCTTCCAACGAAACAGACAGTCAAGACTGTACGCTATTTGTTTGTATACACTAATGACGACAATGACTCTGTTGTCAAGTGTGTGTTATTGTTGTTATGTGAAAGAACAACATCCCACGCTATCTCTGCGTCTTGACGCGGCGTATTAATGACAAAATGCACTGAAGAGCTGAGGTCAAGAACGTGATGTTCAAGGTTTCGGAAAATGTACGTGTCATTTTTTTGGTTGGATAAGTAATTGTGTTAACATGATAATTGTGTAATAACCGTAACAAAGGTTACATATAGTTTACTTACAAATGTATATAATCATCGATATTACATAATATGTGTCGTGTTCTGAGAAAACTGGGCATAATGCTTGTGCGTAAATTGTCATCCCAGATAAGCCTGTTCAGTCCGCACAGGCTAATCAGGGACGACAATTTCCGCTTTTTTTTAAGTTTTCGTTTAAATGATGTCTCTTCTTAGCGAAAATCC
>VMBQ01001942.1:35781-98162 GCA_007657795.1 Dreissena rostriformis
GTAAAATGAACTTTTTGATATTATATTAAACTTGCCTTTTATGGTTTTTAGCTCGCCCATGGTGAGATTTGTGATAGCCATTTGTCCGTCATTTTTCATGCATGGTCAACATTTACCTTGTTAACACTCTAGAGGCCACATCTATTGCCAAACCTTAATTAAACCTTGTCATAATATTTGTGTTAGTTATATGTCGGCCGAGTTAGAAACTGGGTAACGTGGGGTCAGACCTATGGTCACGAAGTTAAATTTAATTAAAGTTTGTGAACACTTTGGAGTTCTTTTACTGTACACATTTTAAAATACCTATTGCTGCTGTAATGTTAACGGCCATAATGACATAACATATTTGATTTGATTGGCAGGTGATCTAGAGCGTCTATCGCCAGAAGTCCACAACAAGAAGGCTGCCAGCCCCAAACCAAAGTTCGTTCGCGAGCCACCAGACGGCTGTGAGAAAGTGCAGTCCAACGAAGAAGACAGGTACACAGCATGCACCATCATGCCTGCACAGGAGTGGGCTCGTTATTATCCCCCGCCAAAGTCGGATGGATATAGAATTGGTGTTGTCTATCTGTCCATCCGTACGTCATTCCGTCTGTCACAAAATTTTGAAATTGGCGGGGGATATCAATTCTGCTTATGTGCTTGTTCCTGTTAGTAACTTAAGGAATCAGTTAGAGCAAATCAGTAACATGATAAGTCATTTAGAGTAAGTTAGTAAGTCGATGAGTAACTCAAATGAGTCAATATTTTATGTAATATATAGTATATTTTTGCGTCATGTTAATGTTCCTCGAAAATTCTCCAGTAAAACCCTCTAAAATGTAAAGCAATGGTAGAAAAGCATAAATTAAAAACTAAATATGTTGATTTTGGTTCACTCAATTATTGTTTTCTTGTGATCATGGAAAATGAAAATAAATTCCTCTGATCATTTGTAAATTAAAATCACCTAAACCAAAAATATCCCCTTATTTTCAGAATGAGCCAACCGTCCATTAAAGAGCCTCTACTGTTCTGCCCAATCGTAAAAACTAAGTTTGAACTGAAGCCCAGCCAAAGGTCGGCCTTCTGCCCCCTGAAGAAGTTGTACACGCCTCCCATCACCTTCACACCGACCAATGCATCTTCATCTATCGAAGGCCACTAGTTGTATAATCGTTAAACCTGATTGGACAAGCTGTAGTCCCCTTTTGTGATAGAGGACTTCTATTTATAGAAGGGCATTCTATTTATAGATTATTGATTTCTATGTATAGAAGGGGATTGAGTTGTATTTATAGAAGAGTGCTCTATTGATAAAAGAAAATTGAGTTATATCTGTAGACGAATGCTCTATTCATAAATGATGATAGAGTTCTATTTATAAAAGAGTGTTTTATTTATAGAAAATGATGTACTATTCCATTAAAAGAAATTATTTCATGTCTTATTTATGGAGTTTGTCAAGCATGACAGAGTATTTTCGGAAAGTCATCATAAGTTATTTATAGATTCTGATGTTATATTCTATTTATAGAAATATTTATGGGATCATGTCCTTAATGATAAAGGACTGCGCAGGCTTATGAAAAATAGTGCCAGTTTGTGTGTTGACGGTGAATAGAAACAATGCAAATTTGCTAAGTCACTACATATTGCTTATGCCTTTATAGTGTAAACTTCTATGCACAGAAGTTTGTGATTACCGTTGCTGGAATATCAAGGATTGAGCTTGAAACGGTGTGTCTGCCTCATATTCCTAAGTCAGGTACACTAGTTCAGCGCACAATCATCACATACAGGTGTTAAAAGGTTGTATTTGTTGTTCAGATAGGATTAAATGGCCTAAAAATCAGAAAATGGCCGTTATAATTGCGCTTGCTCATTTGGCATAAGCTCAGCGAAATTGGAACTGTGTTTCTGTGTAGTTCAGTAAGAGTTGATTGTCTAATTTGTGGCGTGTTTTGACAAAACTGTGCAAAATGCTTGTGCGTAAATTGTCATCCCAGATTAGCCTCAGCAGTCCGCACAGGCTAATCAGGGACGACATTTCCGCTTTTATGGAATTTTTGGTTTAAATGATGTCTCTTCTTAGCGAAAATCTAGTTTAGGCGGAAAGTGTCGTCCTGGATTAGCCTGTGCGGACTGCACAGGCTAATCTGGGATGACACTTTACGCACAAGCATTTTGCCCAGTTTTTTCAGAACACACCACATTTTCTTGGCTGTTTTATGCTTAGCTCACATGGAGAGACGGAATCACTGCCAAGTGGCCTTAACGAATCAATGTATAAGTCATTCTAGCTGACATTTCAAATCCACTAGGTTTTGAATATGGCATTCTCATTGGCTAATAATGATACATTACATCTATGAAGTCCTATTGTGCTATGTAACAGCAATTTTCATTGGTTAGTAAATTGCAGAAAACCAATGAAAGTCTTATTGTTTTGTTACAGCATCTTTCTTTGGCCAGTATTGAGATGTATTAAATAAATGTTCATAACTTGGTAATCAATACAATTTAGAATATTAAATAATTTAAGAATGTAGGGACTCTATTAGCCCTTTTATCCTGTAAACGTGCTTTTCAAAATTCTTTTGAGAAAATGCTCACGAGATGACGTAAATTTTCTTTCATTTCTTAATCAAAACAAAACTGCTGCTCTTGATGTTCTTGTTTAGGCCAGTTTTCAGTTTGGTCAAATAGTAGATTTTGGGTAACACATGTTGATACTGTGTAACTGAGTATTTTCTTTTTATGTCCACCAGTATATACTGGGGGACATATTGTTTTTGCCCTGTCTGTCTGTCTGTTGGTCTGTTGGTCTGTCTGTTGGTTTGCGCCAACTTTAACATTGGCCATAACTTTTGCAATATTGAAGATAGGAACTTGATATTTGGCATGCATGTGTATCTCATGGAGCTGCACATTTTGAGTGGTGAAAGGTCAAGGTCAAGGTCATCCTTCAAGGTCAAAGGTCAAATTTATGGGTCAAAATCGCTCAAAAGTGGACATAGTGTTTCACAAACACATCTTGTTTGTTTTGCAAAGGTGTACTTGCTTGGGACTATTTGTCCACCTTTTTTCCAACAATGTTAAGGGAAACTAATTTCAGCATTTGAGGATTCAAGATTGTTGACTTGTCTGTGTATAATTTTTGAGTTAAGTGTAGTGTAACCCATTTCTGATTGAATAATAGCCTGTATATACTTGTTAAATTATTATTTTTATACTGTTCTTGATTTCGTAACGAGCTGATGTTTGCTCGTTTGTTAATCGTTGCTTTTTTTTGCATGTTAACTTTGAGTAAAAGTTATTGTTACAGTTGTCACAAAAGTTAATAAAATGGCAGGTGTTTTTTTTTTTGTTTTTTTTCTGGCATTAAATTTGCTGGGGGATAATTAATGTGTGTACTAAGGGCATACAATTATAAAGATTATTCACTGTTTATTTATTTTATAGGGCTTTTAAATCTTAAAATGAATGTGGTAGCTGTTTTATGGTTCGTTTATAGGATAACTCTGAAAAGAAAAAGTTATATTGATGGTCCCCATTCAAAATGCCAAACTTACAAAAACACAACTTTTCAGGAGGGCTATTTCTGTTTAAATATTTAAAGTGCGTAGCTGAATATTATTTTACAATAATATGCAGCTTCGCATTTTTATAGTTTCAATAATATTCAGCTTTGTGTTTTTGCCTATTTTTATTTCCACCAATCACAGTTCGGCATTTTATCATATGACCGATTTGACATGTTCTGATTGGTTAAACAATTCGCCATTTTCTGGGCATATGCGCACTGATTTCCCGCCCTACACAGTGCAAAAATCATGAAATGTCAAAAAATGTAGGTTCGGCATTGTGAATGGGGACCATCTATATGCATATTTGTCTCGTATACAATATTAAATGTTATTCAATATGCATATCTTTGGAAACAATTGTTCGAAACATATCGATAAAAAAAAGAAAAAAGTTGCTTGTTTATTATTAAGATCAGTTACTGCAGTTGATCACAAATATAATTTCTTGTAATAATATTTCAATTGTAATTTTGCTAGTAAGAATAAAGCCACTGTAAAAGCAGTTAGGACATATGTTGACAAATAAGTAAAGAGAGACGTAACAAATGGCAATTTTATGTTGCAAGTTTTTATGATGGCAGTAGCTTGATAAGAATAGAACACATCTCATTTAATTTTATTCATGAAAGGTTGAGATTAAAAATTCTGAAGTGGTTATTCATGTAATTGCGCCTTGACAAAAATGGCTTGTAGGAAAGAGCTTTTTGTTAATTGGCTAAAGTGGGATATCCTTATTGTCCCCTACCGGTTTCACCGGAGGGGACTTATTGTTTGCGCTCTGTCAGTCAGTAGGTTAGTCTGTCAGTCTGTCACACTTTTCTGGATCCTGCGATAACTTTAAAAGTTCTTCATATTTTTTGATGAAACTTGAAACATGGACAGTTGGCAATATGGAGATTATGCACGTCATTTCATTTTGTTCCTACGTCAAGAATTCTGGTTGCTATGGCAACGAATACTTTAAAAAAAAAAATCTGACAATGGTGCATGGAGCCGGTAGGGGACATCATTGCTTGGCAATAGTCTTGTATATTCTGCTACAAAAAGAACTCGATTTGAAGAAAAAAAAATGGACATAATGTTTTTGTGGAATTGATAATTTTATTCCAATTGTAACACCATTCATCAATCGTTTTATATGATGTTTTGACTTAGTGATAAATGTAGGACCTTGTTGTATTATTTTGTTTGAAGTTTTTAGTCTACCCTTTATTTGTTGAAAGCCGTTTTTACAATGAATTTCCTATATTCTTCTTTTTTGAGATACAATTAAGCATTGATTTATCTCATAAAAAAAAGGAAATATTCAACGGAATCATTTATTCCTTTGTTTTACATAATGTTGTGTGTTAATTTACACCTTTATGTTTTAATGAGTATTTAATATTTTTATATTCTTTAATGTGGACCAATGTTTAAGACCATCTGTATCCATAAGTGTTATTTGCTTTGTTTGGTAGTTATAGAATAGCAAAGTGCTCTGTTATGTTTATATATTTTTAGCTATTGAATTAAGCAGGGGTTTAAGTGTCTTTGACAGAATTTTATGACAATAATATGTTTACATGTGCATCTTTAAAACATAAAACATAGAGGAAAAAAAATCCCCTATGCATTTAAATAGATATACTATTTTTTTGCTTACATCTTATAAATCAAAAATTCTTTCAACCAAGGCAAGTGGTGTGATTTTTCGTATTATGCTAAACATATAAAACTAGAAATAATTTCTTGGTTCGGCCATACAATTATTGGAAGATTCAAAGATTTACAAAAAATCTTTAGTCTTAACAAAAAGCATTTAAGGAAAAGGGGGAAAAAAATGTATAAACTTTTTTTTGCTTAGATATATGATAGCAATCACAACTGATTGTAGGAAGGAAGATTTTCTTATTATAAAAGGAGCAATCTACACCGAAGTCTTTTATGCTGTTCTGAAAAATGTTTTCTTACCTTTCTTTTGGCTGTCTTTTAAGGTTGATAGATTATATTTTATTAGGTGTACACAAAACAAATGAATAGAGGATGTATTTTTTAAAGATTTTCTGTCAAACATATCATGCTGTTAATCCTATAAATATCCATTATTTGTTTTAGAATCTCCATGCTTATAGACATGACGTGTTACGCTTTTACATTTTCATACCTGAGAGCAAGGTTTTGTTCGTCGTTTTTGAACGAAACAGTTCAAAAGAACCGATTCCGTCCGTGTATAAAAATAGTCTCAAGAAAATTTTTCAAGGTTCATTGATCGTTCATTTCATCGGGCGATAGGCTGACAATTTTCAGCAGTGTATTTTCTTATTAGTTCAACATTTTTCAAGGTTCATTGATCGTTCATTTCATCGGGCGATAGGCTGACAATTTTCAGCAGTGTATTTTCTCATTTGTTCAACATTTTTCAAGGTTCATTGATCGTTCATTTCATCTGGCGATAGGCTGACAATTTTCAGCAGTGTATTTTCTCCTTAGTAGAACATTTTTCAAGGTTCATCGATCGTTCATTTCATCGGGCAATAGGCTGAAAATTTTCAGCAGTGTATTTTCTCATTAGTTCGAAGAATTTTGCGCCGTTTCATCAGTGGGTGTATTCAAAATATCATCTTTCATTATCAAAGATTGTGCTCATTTGCGAAGTGTGTTTCAATTATAAATATTGCTTCGTTTGTTTGTACCACCTGTTTACATGAGATTTTTTGTTCAACCCATTTATGCCTAGCGTCTAGAAAAAAGGCCTTGGCAAACAGTGTAGACCCAGATGAGACACTGCATGATGCGGCGTCTCATCAGGGTCTGCGCTGTTTGCTTAAAGGAATATCAGTAAGAAATATTCTAAATATAGAAATAAATATACTAGACATCCCTAATTTAGAAAATAAATTGATCCAATTTAGAAGGATGGGAGAGTCCACTAGGCATAAATGGGTTAAATATCTAACTTTTTCAAGCTGTGTCTATTTTACGTCTCTACCATTCAAGTATTATTTCCATGCTAAACCCGACAAAGGAATAACGCTTTCATTTTGAAAAATCTGTTCCAACATTATTTACGATAATACGCATGCTTTCTATAGTTATGTATAAGAATCAAAGTACTGAAGTTTATGAGCTTATGAGTCGTGCTTTGAGAATAGGGGATTTAATGCATGTGCGTAAAGTGTCGTCCAAGATTAGCCTGTGTAGTCCGCACAGGCTAATCAGGGACTACACTTTTCCCTTTAATGATATTTTTCGTTTCAAGAAAGTATCTTCTTAACAAAAATCCAGTTAAAGCAGAAAGTATCATCCCTAATTAGCCTGTGCGGACTGCACAGTCTAATCCGGGATGACACTTTACGCACATGCATTAAACCCCCTTTTCTCAGAGCAAGGCTTATATATTCTCTTTTGAAGTATGTGATAAATGGTATAAGATCTTTGACATTATATCCGAGTCTTTGGTTGGTCTTTCAAACTTATAAGCTTATATTAAGAGAAATGCATTACACGAAGCATAGAATGAACAAAAGAATGATTAAGTTTATAATGTATTTATTCTTCATTTTCAAGGAATTTATATTAATACTTGTAAAATTCAGCCATTTCTTTTAGAATCCTTGCAAAATGCTATGTTGTTTCAGAGTTTTTCAAGAAGTGTTATCTCTTAAAAAGGGTGGCATGACATCTACGTTACAGTATTTTGTTTTCTTTTAATCTGGACATTTTTAGAATTGTCTCTGTCAAATTTCCGTTTTTTTGTTTGTTTTTAATCAATCTTTATTATTGTGATTTACATGTTGATTTTCAAGGAAAGTGTGACTACTTCTCAATGTTGAACAGCTTTTAAATTTTACATCGTTTTTCTAGTAAATCTTGTTTAGTCAACATAACCAACATTTCGTTTGCTAATAGATTCTAGAAATACCCATCTAAAAGTTTGTAAAGGATTTTCATAATTACTCTTTTGTGTTAATTAAGTCACAAAAGTCAACAGAATCATTTTATATAAAAGAAACTTGAAAGTTTGTGAACATTTGCTTAATTTATTTTCCTCAGTTCTTTCAATTGATTATTGAACAAAAATGGTGAGCAATCCCTTTAAGTACATCTCAATACGGTATCAAATGTGTATAATTGCTTGGTATTTAATTGTCAATCTTTTTCAAGTAGGTACAATTTCATTGAAACAAATTCATTTTGCTTGGCATTGTTTTGCCCCACTCCCCACCTTATATTGTTACCCACTCAGAGAAAAAATGATCTTGTATATCAACTACATTCCATAGAACTTTGTTCTCATGTTTTCATTTCATTGAACCAGAAGGGTACATCATAACACCTTATGATTATCACACAGATTTGTACTTGTATAATTTTATACTGTGTCGTCACCATTACAGAATACATGTACATGTTTGTCATAATTTTTCACCATTTTCATGAGTCATACTTCAAGGACAGGTTTGTAGAGCCCTGGACCCCTATTTACTTAGATTCCTTAGCAAGTCCCTTGGACCCTATTTTACTAAGATTCCTAAGCAAGGTGTGTCATTTTGGGGATATATATAACCTCGGGCTTTCAAAACTATGTGTTGGAACACATGAAAAGGTCTTGTTAAAATATTTTGATGTATTTTGAAGCAGCCATTCAATTCTTACCTTAACAGATTTTGCCGTAGGAACTCAGAAGTTAAAGTATATCAAATCGGTCAATATGTGAACATTACCCCTTGACATGATAATTATTGCAACAGTTATTTCTGTTTTAAATTTGTCAAACAAGTCATATTTTTGGTTACAAAGTCAAAATCTGCCTTGAGACATCCTAACTTTCGACTTGGGATTCCTCTTTAATATGGGCCCAAGGAAAACTAATATTTCAAAAACTGAAGTCATTTTGAACAGGGGGCCAATTCGTCAGGCTTGTCCGGCATTACGATCACAAAATGTCAATCTCCAACTAAGGCTTTTTGGATAGATTTGCCTATTTCAGTTAGGTTGAGGTTCCAGATTTAACAGTTTGGTAGGTTGTAGATTAAACATTTTGGTAGGTTGCAGATTGAGCATTTTGGTAGGTTGCAGATTAAACATTTGGGTAGGTTGCAGATTGAACATTTTGGTAATTATGTGGGCCAGTGTTTGTAGCATCATTTTTGAAACTCATTATTTTTGTACACAAAACTTAGCAATTTAATTGATGTAGTAAAATGTTTGTTTGAAAACAGTGTATCTCACGGAATTGTTTGATTTTAAAGACCCATTAATACTAAAAAATCAACCGAAATTTTGTAAAGTATTTTGTAAAATAAATTTACCCAATAAAAAAATCAATGTTCCTTATAGCAAAAGCCAAAATTTCTAAGCCAGATGTGGTCTGGTAACATGGATGTTTGTAAATATAAAATGATAAAATTAAATAAATCGCACAAACACGTCACTTTTGTGTATTCAAAAAGTACTAAAAAGTATTTTTTTTATTAAATATAAAAATGCACATTCTTGTTTTTTCGTGTCACAATTTCATTTCCCGCAAATATATCTATTCATACGACACAAGAACACTCAAATGGTACCATGTTAGTGTTCATGTGTCATATTAATAGATATATTTGCGGGAAATTAAAATGGAATTAATTGTGTAACAAAAAAATAAAAACGTGCATTATATCTACAACCATCGATGTTACCAGACCACATCTGGCTTTGAAATTTTGGCTTTTGCTATAAGGAACATTGATTTTTTATTGGGTAACTTTATTTTACGAAATACTTTACGAAATTTCCGTAGATTTTTTAGTATAAATGGGCCTTTAAATGTGCATTTAGGTTATTTATTTTTCTAAGAAGGGTCGTCGCGTGAATGTGTTTTTGATTCTTCCACCGTTAATTGTTAAGGATGAAGGTTGTGGATACAATTTTGAATTTGATTTGTGAAACGTGTGACCGTGTACCGTGCTGTTTTTGATAATTTTTAGAATTTTAAGATGTATTTATTTCAAACAAACGTGGTTATGTACACAATTTGGAATGCAACAAATAGATAAATGTTATTACGTATGAAAGAATTCGAGGAACTTCATGTCAATGTTAGATTAAGAGCAGGTATCGGGTAGTCATGTTACTCTAGCTCATTTTTAGTTTGTCGGCTCGGGTACAATGTATTACTTAAAAGTACCCCGGGTACTCTTAAGTATACTATAATGTCCGGGAGATACACTGAAACGTACCCGGGAATACTAACACTAAATTGGTCATTGTCCGTACCCGGGGTACATGAAAGTATACTAAAGAGTACCCGGGGTACTTTTAAGTATAGCAGTACCCCAGCTGACAATGACCAATTGAGCCTCACTCTGGAAGAGTTGTGAATGTTCGATACGAAAGTCTTGTTATAAATTGGTGCCTTCAACAGATATAATTTCAGGATTTTTTTAAGGGGAACTTTGACATGGTATTTGAATTTGAATAATTCATTAGGTTTTTTGTTCAAGTGCAAAATTGTGCCATCAAATTAAATTGACATTTAACATTTGGAATCTTGTAAAGAAAGTACATCAGTTAAATTGTTTGAAAGCTTACTCATCTTCTAATGGTTA
This sequence comes from Dreissena rostriformis, assembly GCA_007657795.1. Taxonomy (NCBI): domain Eukaryota; kingdom Metazoa; phylum Mollusca; class Bivalvia; order Myida; family Dreissenidae; genus Dreissena; species Dreissena rostriformis. Next base: position 45,932 of record VMBQ01001942.1, read on the forward strand.
AAATGTTGCGTTGTTACAAAACAAAGGGAGTACATGTAATCAAATACAATAGCCATTACAGTTTAATTAATACTAAACCAAAATGTNACTTTTTTTTTTTGGGGGGGGGGGGGTTCAGAAAATGTTACTTTGTACGTTTTATACATAAAACACTGGGGAATCTTGTTTAATGTTGGATAATGTTAGTTAACGAAATTTTCGTTAATATGTTTAATTACCAGTGATACTGATAGCATAGTGCTTGTCTAAGTTCAAACATTTGAATATTAATAAATAGATTTTACAAGTAGATTTTAGGCATTGCTAAATACAAAATAATCACAAAATCTTGTATATACATGTATTGACATTGTCTTGCATCTTGATGATAAATAAATATTTGTTATTTTCTACCAGCTGCAATCGTGTTGTTGTGTCTATTGGACTTTTACAGAACAATTATAGTGAACCTTTTAAATGGAACATAATGATATCAGAAATGTTCCTTAAAGGGCTGTAAACCACGAATGACGAAAAAAGAAAAGTTTAAAAATACCGTATTTTTTTACAATTATTAATTTATATTGATTAAAATATCACAACTGGTATGTAACATTACTTGATTTTTATTAATTTTTTTTTACTTCATTTTTTGTATTTATTTTTACTGGGTACTACCAGTTAACTATAAATAACGCAAGTAGATTGATCAGCATCGTCACGTGGTAAACCCAGGAATGCAAATTGTGCATGCGTAGTGATTTTATATATTTTATATATAAAATGATCAATCTACTAGCGTTATTTATTGTGTGTATATCGTTATGTCACCTATTTTCGCGATGTACTTTCGATTTCACATCGCAAAATTTTATTACCAAATATACTGAAAATATGAACTTTTTTCAAGTAATGTAATATACCAGTCGTGATATTTTAATCAATATAAACTAATAATTGTAAAAAAAATACGGTATTTTAAACTTTTCTTTTTTCGTCCTTCGTGGTTTACAGTCCCTTTAAAGGGACCTTTTCATGTTTTGGTAAATTGACAAAATGAAAAAAAAATGTTTCAGATTCGCAAAATTTTGTTGAAGTTATGATATTTACCAGGAAACAGTAATACTGAACATTGACCCTGCTCTTAAATATCTATTATATGCATCTTTTGATGATTTAAAAACCTGAAAATTATAATGCGTTACAAACACAAAACCATTGAATAATTTGGAGACGGTTCTGTTATTATTGTGATATTTTTTGACAATACGTGGATTGCTTATATAAAGTATAAAATACCAAAGCTGTAGTAGCAGCATGGATGGCTGAGTGGTTTAAGCGCTAGACTTTTACTCCAAGGGTTAGTGGCTCGAAGCCAGGTGATCGCAACTATTTTTATGTCCACCAGTATATACTGGGGGACACATTGTTTTTGCCCTGTCTGTTGGTCTGTTGGTTGGTTGGTTTGTTTGTTTGTTTGTTTGCGCCAACTTTAACATTGGCCATAACTTTTTCAATATTGAAGATAGCAACTTGATATTTGGCATGCATGTGTATCTCATGGAGCTGCACATTTTGAGTGGTGAAAGGTCAAGGTCAAGGTCATCCTTCAAGGTCAAAGGTCAAATTTATGGGTCAAAATCGCTCAAAAGTGGACATAGTGTTTCACAAACACATCTTGTTTCTTTCTTTAATTGTATTTTTTTTATACCGGAAATCATTAGTTCTGATGTTTACATTAATCAATTTAACCCTTTGAGCGCTGGAACCGGATTTTAAAGGCCTTTGCAAACAGTTTGGATCCAGATGAGACGCCACAGAACGTGGCGTCTCATCAGGATCCAAACTGTTTGCTATTCTGATAGTGGTCTTTGAAAAAAAGTGAAGAAAATGTTGATTTTAGAAATTCAGCAGACGACATTTTAGCAGACAACAAATTTCCCAGCATGCAAAGGGTTAAAGCATTTATAAACGATACTGATAAAAGAAATGTTCCTTAAATATATTTTATACATTTGTGATATTAACTTGATGGTGTTTTAACAACCAGGCAATGCCGTCTGCAAATGGAAATGTGAAAGTTGGTTTCAATGATTTTATAGAAAAGAGAACATTACTAGCTTTTATCATACCACTACATTGATAACTGCTTAATATAACCAGAGGGGGTAATCATGTGACGATCGAAAGAAAGTCAAAATGGCAACATCCGTGCCGAAACAGGTATTTTTCGCCGTTTTAAACCCTTATTTCTTTTGTTTAAATTTTAAATGACGCTCACTTTCCAGCCATATCAGTTTAATTCGTATTAATAATTACTTTATATCTCGACTTTGAAGCGAGTAAAGTAAAGATATACTGGTAGAGCTAATATTTATACGAAATAAATGCTAATCACTTTCTTGCTGATATGGCTGGAAAAAGAGAGGCATTTAACAAATTAATAAAAGTAATAAAACGGAGAAAAATAACTGTTTCAGCATGGACGTCGCCATCTTGACTATCATGTGATTACCCCCTATGATAAAGGTGCCTAATATATTTTTTTATATCACATCAACAGGAAGTTGTTATATCAGTCAATATTTGAAGGAAGGTCATGTTACTCGGAATCAACTATAAAGTCATCATTTTGGTAAAATAGAATCAGATTCAACAATTCAAACCAATTTTATACCAATATGTAATACATTTTAGACACAAAAAGCAACGAAAACGGCAAAAAAAACATATTTTACAAATATTAAGCGCAAGTGCTCATTACCGCATAATTAACCTGTCAAACATCATATTCATTCCCCCTTAAAATGCAGTGTCATATTGATTTGTTTCATTATTTCGTTTAAGCCTCGCCGTTCTTTTATTCTAAGCCTCACCTGATATATTACACAACTATAGGACAGTTAAACCTATTATTCTCTTTATCTAAATCCAAATTATGTTTATTTTATGTGGCTTATAACTTAACATACACATGCAGTAGCAATCATTTAACATTCGACTGAGATGTCAGTCATTTTAATAGTATATATTTAGCTGTAACTCTTAAGTCCTAAAGGCCGGCGTTTTTACGGCGTTCTGTTAAGGACGTCGTAGGGACGCCGTAGAGACGCAATAATCATAGTAGATACGTAGTATGGTAGCTGTAAGGTCGCCATGGACGTTGTGTGGTCGCCGCTTAAACCCACAGAAAATGATCATTGGCTGCACGGTATGCCGCTGTGTGGTCGCCGCTGCGGGACGCAATGGTCGCAATAAGAACGCAGTAAGAACGCCAAGGATGCCGTATGGTCGGCTTTGGTTGCCGTAAGAATGCAGTAAGGTTGTGAGGGACGTATTAAGTGAGGACGCACAGAACGCCATAAACCAGGACAGGACGCTGGTGTGACGGAAAGGCAAAAAACCACATTTTTACCGAAAAAGTCATTGGCGTCCTTACTACAACAATCAGAAATTTCCAGAAACACAGTCTAAGGTCGCCGTAAGGACACCGGTCCGGTGTGACGGGGCTACAACGCAGTGTGATTTTAAGTTGTGTGTAGCTTTATATATTAAAGCTGGTCTTTCTAAGTGGACTGTGGCAAATGCTCTCGTGAGATTACAGACTTTAATGTTGTATGATAACATGAACCTCATATGATTTGATAATACGTACTGTCACATGGAGTCAAGTACTGATAGCTAAAATGTTTATCTGTAAACAGTACAGTCCAAAGTATTACATTAGTTTATTTAAGCCACCAGTTTAAGGGTGTATTTTAAGGAATATCCATTTGTAGAGAATATTTACTATAAGGTGATCAAGATGGCTTCGTTTTCTCAGTCAACTCTGGCTAAAGGCTCTGATTCCGTTACAGACTTTTGTTGTTCGCCGTGTCTAGAGCACAAAATTGACCAGTGGGCCGAGTTTTACTGTGATAATTGCCTAAAATTTTATTGTGCAAAATGTATAAACCTGCACGGTAAATTGTTTGGGAAACATGTGACGTATGGAAGGAGAGACACAAGTAAGTGGCCAGTGTCCAAGGAAGTGGAGGATTTCCTAAAAAAATGTGACCTTCATGAAGACAAACGTCTTGAAATGTACTGCAATGACCACAGTCAGCTGTGCTGCACTAATTGTGCTTTCCTCAATCACAGGTAACTCAGACAGACATATATTTGCTTTCAATAATGATTGATGTTATAAAAAAGACCATTTTATTCAGCATTATTCAGATAATTATTTTTGTGTGTGAAAAACATGAAATGTAAATAAAAGTTCACCCACATACAACTATTTAAATATTATTTCCCTTTCAGACAATGTGCTGAAGTAACCCTGCTATCTGAGTCAGTCAAAGGACCACCACCAGACTTGCAGCAACTATCAAGAAAGATCCAAACTATTCTGGAAACACTAAAGAAACTTGAGAACAATTGGAACACCAGCATGCAGACTTTGCAGACTTCATACAACAAACAATTACATGAAATACGTGACACCCGCCAGAAAATAAATTCAATTCTAGACCAAATTGAAAAAACCACCATGAAAGAGCTAGATGATAAGTTGACCAGTCTGAAAGCTTCTGTCCAGGCTGATGTGGACAATTGCAGCAGGCTTAAAAATGAACTCAAACAACTCAGTGGCGCTATACATGACATTGTTGACAAGGGCAAAGCAGAACTCAAATTTATTGCAAGTAAGAAGTGTGTGGTAAAACTTGAGCAGTCTAAAACTTATCTGAAGGAGAAATCTGTACAGGTAGAAAGTTCACTGAATTTCCAGGCCAACAGTGATATTCCACAGTACTTGTCTAAATTGTCAGGTCTGGGGAAGATTGTTCTCAGTACCAAGGCATTATTAAAGCAAGGTGACCCAAACCAGGTATTCATTGTGCAAGGAAAGTCAGAGTATGATGTGAGCATACCAAGTGATTCAGAAGAGAGCTTCAATATCAGTGCCATCTGTGTTCTCTGTGATGATCAGATCCTTGTTACAGATTATGATAATAAACGAGTAAAGCTACTAGATCACCAATACCAGGTGGTGGCACATTGTGATTTAACTTCTTATCCATGGGCCATGTGTCAAATCACACCCCATGAAGTAGCTGTTGCTGTGAATGATGATATGATAGATGTACACGAGGTCCAGTTTGTTTCAGTGAATGGCGGTCGGCTGGTTAAAGGCACAAAGTTACAGTTTCAACATTCATGTGTAGGTATTGCTCATAATCTGCAAGACCTGTATTTCACTTCTGGTACTGCACTTTACAAGTATAAAATGAAAGGAGCCATGTTGAAAAAGCTGCATGAGGACACATCAGGCGATTTTACAGGTAAAATAGGTGGATTTATTCTGGTAACATTTGAATTATTATTAAGAATATTAAAATTGTATTATGCTTTATAATCAATTACACAAAAGTCAATTGTATTTTCATCTTTTTCCATTCCAGATAACGGAATAATAATCATTTTAAAGCAGCATTAAAATTTTAACCACTATTAAATCATAAACTCCTTAACAATAAAGTCCTTCATTTGTTTCATTATTTTCTTGACTTTTGTTTACACAAAGAGTTTTTTATTGGTTAAAAAGACAATTTTTCATAATTACATAACAAAAATCATGTCAGCAAGCTTTGCTATGCCATTGAGTACGTGTACTTAATACTGAGAGAATGTTACTGATGTGTACGTCATGGGGAATCAGCATATAACAAATCATAAATGCAGTGATGATTCATAATGTAAGAAAAATCATACTACATTAATTAAAACAAATAGCTGGTGTGAATAAGGTGCAAGACTGTCTTTGTTCAAATAGTTATTATGTGAAGAACTATAATAATATGATAAGTACATTGATACTAGTCTCTTTTACAGTAAAAAGGTGTGCAGTGAGTCCTGCAGGTGAAAAGATATTTGTCACCAACTTTTCCCACCACAAGGTCCTCACCCTGGACAGAGATGGTACACTTCTCCACACCTTCACAGACCCAGACCTAGAATACCCAGGAGGTATTCATGTGACTGATCTGGGACAGGTGCTGGTATGTGGAGTTCGATCACACACTAACATACAGCTGGATGTTGAAGGCAAGAAGAAACTGGCAACTCTTGCTACTAAGAGGGATGGACTTCATTTTCCAGTGTCAGTCTGCTACAATACCAGCACAGCATCAATCATTGTAGGACAATCTCCTGGGAACCAAATCCATGTGTTTAAAGTAAAATAGTTTTGTTAGTCAATGTTCAGTACAAACGTTTTGGAACATGTACTTTCATTATGGATTCTTGGCCACACCATACTCATATTCAGTGTTACATTGCATCACATAAATCACATGGATGATATATTGTGCTGCCAAGTAATGTCAGATCATGAATATGTTTGAAAAATAAACTTTCATATTAAAATTCTTGGCAGCAAAAATCCATTATTGAGTGTTATGTTTAATTGCATAATTCTCGCTGGATGATTAATTGTGTTGCTGTATATGTTAAAAGCATGCTATCATATGTTGCATGGAATCGACTGTATTGCTTCGATTATAATTTGAATTGTATATAATCAGTGTATTGTTGTGATCTCAATCTATATCTTGAAAATGACTAATATGTACATACATGATTTACTTTTGTTGATTTGTCATGCTCTTCAATATTTTGGTGAAATTGTTATTCAAAGTAAAAAGAATTGCAAAGTGCAATTTAGGAGAGGTTTTATATTTTTTCATTTTATTCTTTAATTGTCACCATATGTTCTGTTCTTAAAAAAAATAATGTTACATAGATTTACAATTATGTAGTGTACAGAGCTTTCATTGTTGTTTTTAAGATTTTATTTTTGTTGATTACAATTATACTTGTATTTACTTATGTCATTCATGTTATCTGCCTTTACTATTCACTATATTTTGCTGAATAAATTAACTTTAACTTGTTCAAGTTCACATTCACCTTGTTTTTTAGTAGGAATGGCAAAACAAATACCATAATCAATATTCAAATATTTGCATTTTCATTCAATCAAATATTCAAAAATTTGCATTATTGGTATTTACTACTGCATTAACAGACAATTTTTGTATAAAAGTAAAATATCTACTGGTATATGCATTCGCATTTTGTGCTTTCTTATTATTAAACAACAGCCAGACCTGTTTGAATATCACTTACGATAAAACAAGATGGCCATGGCGGTCCTGAAGGGCTCATCTGACTTTGTGGTAAACCAATTGAGGAAACTTGACATGGTGACCTTGTTTCTGAACACAAGTGAACCAGATTTAAACTTGGCCTATGTTTTGTCAAGATATACATTCCTAAGTAGTCTACACTGGCAGGTAGTTTTAGTAATTAACCAGGTTTTCAACAAAAATGAAAATCCTGATCATTACATGTGGGGTATATTTTGGGGGGGTGGCGTGAAACAAGCGGTTTCAAGTTGATAACTTAAGTTTGAATTGAGCGATCTTAACCCTTTTAGCGCTGGAACCGAATTTTAAAGGCCTTTGCAAACAGTTTGAATACAGATGAGATGCCACAAAACGTGGCGTCTCATTAGGATCCAAACTGTTTGATATTCTGATAATGGTCAAAGTGAGGAAAATGATGATTTTAGAAATTCAGCAGACGAAATTTTAGCAGACGACAAATTTCCCAGCATGCAAAGGGTTAATGAAACTTGTGCTATAGCAAACTTGCATAGAGACCTTGCTTTGGATTGTATTTTGTGCATGCTGGATCAAGGTCAAGGTCACTGTTATTTAAAATAGAAAAAGAGTTTCCACTCAATAACTTGAGATTGGATGGAGATGTTTTAACCCAATGTTTGTAGGTGGCTTATATGAAGACCTAGCTTGGGATTGCATTTGGGTCCTTAAGGGTCAAGGTCACTGCTACTTAACATAGAAAAAAAAACATCAATTGGTGGTTTCTGGTCAATAACAAATAACAATTTGATGAAACTTGGAATATAGCAAGATTGCATTGAGACATACAGTCGGAACTCACTAAGTTTGAGCCAAACAAATAATAATGTAATATGTTTGCTAACATTGGTCTGCAACAGATTTGCATCTCCAGTGGAAGAGTATTCATACAGCCAAAACTCCATGCTGCTTTCTGCTTATGAATTAATAAGAACCAAATATGTACTTAAGATTTTAATTAATAAATATTTTTTAACACTAGAGTGTCTTTTTCACATGTTTTCACTATAGTGTATTTTTAACACATATGTACACTAGAGTGCATTTTCTACACATATTTACACTAGAGTGCATTTTCTACACACATTTACACTTAAGTGTATTTACCACACATTTACACTAGAGGGTATTTTCTTGACACATTTACACTAGAGGGTATTTTCTACACACATTTACACTAGAGAGTATTTTCTGCATACATTTACATTAGAATGTATTTTCTACACACATTTACACAAGAGAGTATTTTCTACACACATTTACACTAGAGTGTATTTTCTACACACATTTACACCAGAGTGTATTTTTTACACACATTTACACTAGAGGGTAATGTCTTCACAAATTAACACTAGAGTGTATTTTCTACACACATTTACACTAGAGGGTAATTTCTACACACATTCACACTTGAGGGTATTTTCTACACACATTTACACAAGAGTGTTTTTTCTACACACATTTACACTAAAGTGTATTTTCCACAAACATTTATACTATAGTGTATTTTCTACAAACATTTACACTAGAGTGTATTTTCTACACGAATTTACACGAGAGTGTATTTTCTACACAAATTTACACCACAGTGTATTTTCTAAACACATTTACACTAGTGTATTTTCTACACACATTTATACTAGAGTGTATTTCTACAAACATTTACACTAATCATTTACACTAGAGTGTATTTTCTACACACATTTTCACTTGAGTGTATTTTCTACACACATTTACACTAGAGTGTATTTTCTACACACGTTTACACTAGAGTGTATTTTCGACGCTCATACTCGATCAGGTGCTCGAAGTTCCACTCATCGTACCAGCGACAGCTTCCATTCTCGTACTCGTCGCACGACACGCGCGGAGTGTTCTGGACTCGCACAGGAAGTGGGGGTTCCGGGGGTCTCTTGCCGAGGGAATAGAAACTCTTGTAGTAGTACCTGAAAAGGATGTTTATCAATAAAAATGGGATATTTGAGCAAAGTTCTGAGAAAACTGGGCTTAATGCATGTGTGTAATGGGTTGTGTAGTCCCAGATTAGCCTGTGAAGTTGGAAGTATTTTCTAAATAAAATCCAGTCTCAGAGGAAAGTGTCGTCCCTGATTAGCCACGAAAAACTACAGTATTTTCATGTTTAAACAGGTTTGTCTCCTCTTAAAAAAACGGAAAACAAAAAATGAAAACTGTTCCTTTAAATCGACAAGAAAAGTACCATCTCTGTAATATGACTTTGCGTCCCTTGATAACTTTGTTGGCACTGTGTATGGACAAGGGTTCGCACTCGCCCCCTGGACTCATGTTGTTCCACACGATAGCCCGCCCTTTTCGGGGTCGAACCCAGATTCCCAGCTCTGAAAAGTGACAGAAATAATGATATGCTTTGACTTTAATAAGAAAAAAAATTCAATTTCTTGGAAAGGGATTGTGGTAGGTATTGCACAATCCTGGATGTGGAAAGTGGATGCCAGATAAAGGTATAATAAGTATGAAGAAATTTGATATTTGATTTGAATGATAAAAATTATATTTTGTTAAGAACTATACAGCAATATTTTCTGTTTCCAAATTTAAGAATTAGGAATTTTATTATAAACAGGGAACTTCTGTCCCCAATAAATAAGATATGGTAAAAATGTTAGGGTCCGAACAGCATAACACCATACACCGTAAGTGATTGCACCCACCCACCCTGAACAGTTCATAGGTCAAAGCTGTAACCATCTGACCAATGTGCACAAAGCATAACCTGTCTGGAAAGTCAATCTCGGATGGATACTCCGAAGCAAACCTAAACCTCAGCGCAGACAAATTTGACTGGTTCAGAGCATAGCTCGATACCAAATAAATGGTTATAACCAACCACGTGATCCACGTGGTACAATAGTTTTCTCGTTGTTGTTTTTACTTTTTTTTAAATTTAGGTAATTTATTTTGTAATTATGAACCTAAACTTTTGAACTTTTTACAAAATAGTAAACACAATTATACTTCTTTTCATAATATAATGCTAAACAAAAAAAATATTTCCAGATCTGGAAGAATTTTCTTGTGATGGCAGTGGTTATTGCCAGAAGACGTGGGGAGATAACCGCTGCATGGAGTTTGAGCAAACCTGTCCCATCCCTGTCCTGGACTCAAAAGTTTATAGGTCAAGTCAATAACCATGACCGACCAGTGTGTTCACTAGAGCTTGTAACAATAGTCCATGTTGCGGGTTGTTATACGAAACAAGTAGAAATTCGAATTTAAAAGTTGCAAAAGGGGCATAATTTAAGCAAATGTTAACAAATGAGAATAGAAACTGCACATTTGCAACTGAAAATAATGTGGAACAATGCATACAAGTTTGAATGTTGTATGTCTAGTGAACTGCGTCTACCAAGTTTGTGTGTCTTTGGACTGACAGACAGACAGACAGTCAGACAGACAGACAGACAGACAGACAGACAGACAGACAGACAGACAGACAGACAGACAGACAGACAGACAAAATACCATTTTTTCCCATGTATACGGTGCTCCCAAACGCATGCCTTTTTTAGAATTCCAAAATGAAGAAAAAAAGTTATCATAGACCCCGATAGTTATCTGGATTGACCCCTCTACATTTCAGGCGGTATAACAACAGCCCCTACCTGGGAAGTCTGTCTCGCCTCCCCCGCCCTCCTCGATGGTGTCAAGGTAGACAAGTATGGTCGCAACTCTGTCACGCTGGTCCTGAACATTCTCAGTGCAGTCTGTGTGGGACTTGTAACCTGTAAAACAAGACCGAGTAAAAGACTATGTGCCTATAGGCATATGACTGTAACCTGTAAAACAAGACCGCGTAAAAGACTATGTGACTATAGGCATAGGACTGTAACCTGTAAAACAAGACCGAGTAAAAGACTATGACTATAGTCACAGGACTGTAACCTGTAAAACAAGACCGATTAAAAGACCAAGACTATAGTCACATGACTGTAACACATGTTTAAAATATGTTCACATAAAAAGACCTCAATACGAACTTACCAGAGACTTTAGGATTTTTTTTTAATTTAAGTGATTTCCTTAATTTTTTCATAAGGACCTTTGCTAATACCTGCACAAATATGGGTTCACAAACGCATAAGTTTAATGGTACATATGGATAAACAGAAAAAGTCAACACTCACTCCTATTCAGTAAATAATTCCCACAAATACTAGTATATCATACCACTATATTTGTTGTTGGTCCCATTGTTATTGTTCCTGGTAATACAATATTTCAGACAGACAGTCGTTTTAGAAACTCTCCGTACGTACTGTGCTAAAGTGTATAATTCAACAAGTGAATCACATAATAAACTTACCGATTCCTGTAGGATAAGAAGTAATTTGAAATTTCCCGCCATTTTCTGGCATCAAACCGGTCGCTTGTTTAACGCGGTCTTCAAACACAGAAGCAAAGCGGCTTTCCCCCGGATAGAAGGCGGTGCTGTAACTCCAGTTGCCCTTAAGCCAGTCTTGCAGCTGACCCGAAAATGAGGCATTTACACAAGTTGTCCCTAGAAAAAAACACCAGCACCCAATTTCCCCAAAACGTTATAACTAGTGTCGTGTTCTGAAAAAACTGAGCATAATGCTTGTGCATAAATTGTCATTCCAAATTAGCCTGTGCTGTCGGCACAGGCTAATCAGGGACAACAATTTCCGCTTTAATGGAATTTTTCATTTAAATGATGTCTCTTCTTAGCCAAAATCCAGTTTAGGCGGAAAGTGTTGTCCCTGATTAGCCTGTGCAGACTGCACTGGCTAATCTGGGACGACACTTTACGAACATGCATTTTGCCCAGTTTTCTCAGAACACAAAACATTATAGTAACTCAGTTCACGATATTGTAATGAATGAAGTGGGCGATTACAAAATCGGCATGGAGGGGCCTCATAAATTCAAAATACGCATTTTTATTATTTCCTGAGATCTGGACTGGAAATTAAATAATTTTAAGAAAAGAAAATGTTGCATTGCCTATTGCAACAGGAGCTTTGTTACAGACAAAACAGCAGTTCAATTTGTGAGTTATCATACGATCCCGATTTGGCCTACACATGGACAGAATTACCAACTTGGAGAAAACTTATAGCCCCTCTGTTTTTTACTGGAAGAGGACTATAAAGGGTGAATATATTTTATTTGGAAGCTATTACCGAGGTAAAAATGGGAAATAGTCATCTCTACGTTTGTAATCCATCGACTATTGGCTTGCTTTAAATAATTCTGTATATACCGGTAAAATATGCTTGCAGCTTCCAATTTATTATTTACTTTAGTTAAAACGTATTTATTTAAGCTTGATTGCAAAGAATGTCTAAGGCTTATTCAGACATTCTCATGTCCGTTTCCTGGGTAGAACCAGTATGATTGTGGTGTATTTGGGGGAGATTTAGGATTGAACCCATGACCTCCCAATCACTTGGCGGACACCATATCCATGACGCCACGGCGAGCAGTTCCAAAATTTGTGAGTTATTGTGAGAGCAGGATTCGGACTGACATGTGGATAGAATGAACAACCGGAAGAAAACTTATACTCCCCTCTTGTCCCACTGGTAGGGGACTATAAAGGTTGAATATATATTACGTGGTAGCTATTAATAATTTTCTATCCATCGACTTGCCATGACTTCTTACTTTTGATAATTATTTAAGTACGGTTAACAACTAGTTTCTAGCAGCTTTCCATTTATTATTTACTATTTGTTGGTATGATACCTTGTGTGAAGTCACGGGGTGAAACGTTGATTTGTATCTTTGCGCTCTTCAGGTGTTTACGGAGCGTGGCTATGCTGTCGAAGCAGAGGATTGGATTGTCCTTTGACATCTCCTGTACGTGCCTGTCGTGTACCCGGATCAGACCCTCGCATTCCTCATTTGAGAGAAATTCCTCGTATAACCAGACTCTAAATTAGTACAACCAGACTCTAAATAAGAACAACTAGACTATAAAATAGAACAACTAGACTCTAAAATAGAACAACTAGACTAAAACAGAAGTTTTTGGGATGTTTCGAGGGTGAAGTGCTGATGTATATTTATATATTTCACTATTAACATTTGATTTGTAAATCCAGGATTGAGTTTTATTCTCATTCACACCTCATTCGAGAGAAATTCCTCAAACAACCTGACTCGAATTGAGTCGAATCCAGTTATTGACTGCAGTTGTGGTATATTATTGTACAAGGTTGGTTTATTTTATCGATTGACTTACAATGCTGGAACAAAACACAGTGGACAAACAGAACAGCAGTCAATCATATATGTTATTATGTTTATGTAAGAATTTATATTGCAGTTTGTTATTTTCTTGCTGCTTTGTCCCTTATAAGGGAGACAACTCAAATATCAAATAATAAGCCATTATGCAGTGTTCTCCCTTATATAAAAAAATGAGTGAAAAAAATGATATGGCTTATTGATTTTTGTCTATGGGTATGCTTCGAGAGGCCAAAACCAAACACAAAAATAAGAAATAATGCACCACACTTCTTAAAAACAACAACAACATAATAAGCTGTTCTTTATATAAAAAAATAACATAAAAATTGATATTAAAGGGAATACATCAATACTAAATAATATTAACAAATAATAAAATATAGTTTGTTGTTTTTTTTGCAATGGAACATACTAAATAATTAAACTTAATACAACATTCTGAAATACTTCACAAAATTAATAATTTTTCGATTTACTATAGATGTTCTTTCTCAATGTAAAGAGGTAATAATTATTTTACAAGAGAATCTTTAACCCATTTATGCCTAGCGTCTAGAAAAAAGGCCTTGGCAAACAGCGTAGACCCAGATGAGACGCCGCATGATGCGTGTAAGAAATATTCTAAATATAGAAATAAATATACTAGACATCCCTAATTTTGGAAATAAATTGATCCAATTTAGAAGGATGGGAGAGTCCACTAGGCATAAATGGGTTGACCAGGAAAACACCAAAGATTCCCCATACTTTACGCTGCTGTTATGTTCCTTCTGAGCCAACAGTTCCATTGGCGGAATCCGTCTCCCGTCTGCAAATATCTTCTTTGGAGTTAGCTCCCTTTGATAACTTGCCTTGAAGTTCCTTATTTCCTCTGGTAGTTCCTTATCTGCTGAGTCACCTTCTACATCCTTATCATTGTCTTTTTTATTCTGTTTCTTGCCTTTCTTTGCTGTCTTCTTTGATTTCCCGATAGAGCCTTCTCTTTTCTTTTCAGCATTTCCCAAAGTCTTGGACTCCTTTTCGCCTTGCTTTCCTTCTTCTTTTTGTTCATCATCATCCAATCTTTTCCTAATCAATTTCACTTCTTCTGCATCGTCAGTTGTATCTTTACCATCATCTACGCGATCCATTTTTATAGGAATTTCACGAACAACAACCTTTTCAGTTCTGTCTTCTTCATTGTTTTCTTTATACGAAACACTTACGTCATCATCAAGAGAAATCATTCCATCATCTTCGTGATCTTCGCCAATCATAAGATCTCCATTTTTCTTAGACATGTGATCCCCACTTTTAATGTGTTCTGTGTCTTCTGTTTTCTTCTTTGATTCTTTAACATCTGTTTCCATCTTTTTATTCTTTTCTACAGCCAATTCTTTCATTGGAACATGTGCTTTTCTGTGAAATACATTGTTTTCTTTAATGGTTGTAGTTTCTTTTGCTTCTGTTTCATTTCTCTGTAGTACTGAGTCCCTATCATTGTCAGCCTCATCCTCTTCATCAATTCTTCCAAAATATTCTCCCGTGTCATCAATTTCATTTCTTTCGTAAATTTCATTTTTCACTGTTTGTACATTATCGATTGTAATGCGTTTAACGTCCATATTTTCACCATCGTTAGTTTGAAAGAAATGTTCCAGTTTAGGATAAGTTAGAGCTACTAATAGCACAGCCAATGTAATAAAGAATAAATATTTATATATATTATTTGACCCTTGATTATGTAAGTTCTCAAGTCTTTGCAAGCGTATTTCTAATTCTTCCTTGTCTTTTGTTTTCCCTGCTTTGGGATCAGTAGTTTTCTCACCATTATTGTCTGGACCAGGTGTATCTCTGTTCTTGGTCTTTCCCATTCTCTTCCAATAAGATCAAATCTTTTGTTATCTGAAAAACATGAATGGCTAATGATTAAAACCCTCTTCAAATGTCAATCTTCCATAGACATTTGGAAAAAAACAACATAAAAAAAAACATTGAATAGCTACTAGATCTCAAAACTGTTAATGAATATAACAAAACTGTCAGAGTATTAAAACTGATAAAAAAATGAATGCATAGCTCAATCAATATATATTGGCAGAACACACCGTTTGTAAAAATAGAAAGAAGAAAATATATAAAATAAACTGTTAAAGTATTAATATAGTATTCAGATAAATATTAATATAATATAGATAAATCCACACTTCGTGTTATAACAATTTTAGATACAGTTTGTATTGTCGGATAAACCACAGAAGTTGACTTTCGTAAAGATAATCTTTCATACTGTTATCAATGTAGGATATGATATAAGTGATGGTATCACTGTATTGCACGGACCTGTTGCACCAACTTGATCCACTCCTGATATCTTTGTGGTAAGATAGCAGTAAATAGTAAGGTTTTGCGTTTGATCAGTAGCTACGGTAGGTCTCTTACATGATTAAGGGAAAAATAACACCTATTTAAGAAATAATATTGTTCATAGTTTGTTGTCAGATAACTGACAGTAAGGAGTATAGATTTTACGGAATTTAAATCAAGAGTGTGAAACTATGATAGAAAATGTTATATTTTGAAATTAACCTGATCATATTTGCCTAGTTTATATTTATATTAGCTAATTCTGTAATGCATGCAAACTATATTTGTATAAAGTCCACTCATCTTTAAACAATATGCATTCATCCATGAGAATCAGTGACATAATTGAAACTTAACAAAACAATATGGCATTGATTTCTTTCATGAACATAACCAAATGACGTTGGATTCATTTATAAAGAATCTTAAGATCCACAATGACATCATTTTCATTGTGACTACAGCAAATATAACGTGCTAAAAAATAAAGTTAAAATAACAAGTATAATAATGTTTATGTTTTTTTTTGAAATTTTGATAATAACTCGTTATATTAAATAAATATTTGTATTTCAATACTTTAAACAAAAACGCTTTTAATCACGTGCATTTGACAATACGTCCAGGGCTGAACTCTTGAGATCTATTTTCATAACATTAGTCTCCACCCATGATTATTGACGAATAACCCTAACTTCATTTCCGTCTTTGTCTTTAGAAAACAAGGCACATGTCATGGATCTTCCTTGGCTATTGTTTGTATATGTCCCTGTTTATAAATATCAACGCCTAGTTTGAAATGACACTTTTTTGAGTGCGCTTTCACATGATGTGCGAACACGCTTGATCTGAATATATTTATTCAGAAACATCAACAAAAGACAGTCATATAATTAAGTAATTAGACATTTTGTTCTCAGTTGCATTTTTCGTCTTTATCTTCAAATCTTCTCCCCCTTGCCTGGTACATTTGAACGTGAATTTATGTTATTAATTCCAATTAACTCATGTATTATATTGAGTTTTATTTCTCTCTACAGCAATTTCGTGTGTTATTACCCTTTTAAATATATTAAAAACCATATAATACTCGAAACAGGACATTTATTCGAATTAATCATTACTTATCCGTAAATCAAATTTCGCGCGCTTCAATCTCCTACGGACATTAACGAGTAGCTACGGAAATCACCGGGTTAAGTAATTGAACAGGTGCTTGTGTTTGGAAACAAATTGTGGAAATTGTTGTCAATGAATACTGAATAAAATGGATGTTATGTGTCGTTTGGTCAAAAAACGCATATAACGCACTTCAAATGGTAGGTGGATTTAGTCTTGGTTGGTTGGAGTTATTTTAACGCGTATTTACTTCAAGCACGAGTTTAATCTTGGTTACTTAGGACGCCTATTAGTGGGTGGGGTAACAAACGCAAGTTTTGTTTATTTTTTCTGTGTTCATATTTTCGTAGCAAATGCATATTACAGATGCTTACAACGATTATTTAATTGCAATTGGCATATGTTTTTGGTTTGTCTTGTATTTATTTTGTTGTAGCTACCATAAATTCAATTGAGACAATTAAAGAATTATATTTTCTTATTGAAGACTTCATTGTATCAAATTATAAATCAAAACCTTAGTCGATAGGCGTGCCTTGTTTGAACTCATGAACAAGAGCATTCATAAGACCATCCAAGATGAATGTCTAAAAAATGTATGAAACACCAAGAATAGATACTAGTACTTTAAATGTGAACCAGGGACATTTGTTTGCAGACTAGGTCAATGCATAGTTGGCATTAGTTGCAATAATCCTAATCCTAACTTCTGACACTCGGGTTGCTGGGAAAAGCAACTGCACGATGCCTATACCACGTGACTTTTTAAGATCTGTGTTGGGAGAATAAAGCGTGACCCATGCAGTTAACATTTTTGCGCGTTTGTTATATGAAGTCCCCACACTGATCGGACATTTTTCTAACCGTTCAAACGTGTGGTTGCACTTTACTGAAAAAATACTTATTTGTTAAAAAAAATCATGATACCTATAGAAACTATCAAGAATGAGCGGGCTCTCCACTTTATCCCGTTAAAAATGGTGAAATATTTAAAAAGACATCCTTTAACATGTTAAATGGGTTGCGCTTTATTCTCCAACACAGATCTTAAAAAGTCACGTGAACTGGTTAAGGTTATTTTACTCTTGCCACCTGGAATCCAGGCAGCACTTAAATTGGTAATATTAGTCACATAAAATGTTTTACGGCATAAATAGACACAAAAAGATTATAAATAATATGTCCAATTTGCGTAAATTAAAACAACTTACCTTATGTGGTGTGCTTCCAGAATAATTATATTAATCCAAGTTTCAAACACGTCTACCATTGCAGAAAATGACTACATTTTTTAAATTAAAAACACTGAGATATTCTGAATTTGAAAATATGTTAGTTTATTTAACCCGAAGAAAAACGGCAACAATTAATTGCGTGCTGTGTGTTTATAACATGTACCAATAAACCTATAGCAACGATAACACCTTCATTAGAATGTGTCCAAATTCAAATAACACTGTTTAACACTACAAACCCTCATCTGCCAGCATAAGACCAGACCATCAGACACCTTACCAAGTCTTCAATTAAAAACTTCCGCTTTCGGTTTGAGCATTTCTACACAAAAGACATGAAATTTGATGTGGATGGTAACAGGTATTGTGTTTGTAACGATGTATTAGGTTGATTGAACTCGATTTTATAGACATGTGGGACATTTTTTTTACATAGTTTTTGCTTTTACCAGGACGAACTGTGTGTATGTACTCAGACAAACAACCTCAAATCATTCAAGAAGAACTAGGTTAATGCAAGGAATTGGTCTTCATGGACAAGTGCTTTTTTCCGCACTCCTGCTGGCTTTTGCAAAACATGCCAGGACGCTTTTTTTCAAAATTTGACAGAATTAGTGTGCTTTTGATATTAAATTAATTGTCACTTTTAATAGGCAAAGAACCTCATGTGACCTGAAAAGACCTTGGTTGAAAAAAATAACACTTTTCGACCTAAGTGCCGGGCATATTTTGGCTGTGCCACCAGAGACTCAACCATAAGGGCCTTGTTCTGGCAAAATGGTGCTTAATGCATGTGCATAAAGTGTTGGTCCTGTGCAGGCTAATTAGGGACAACATTTTCGCTTTATGGATATTTTCATTTTCAATGAAGTCTCTTGTAAACAAAAATCCAGTCTAGACAGAACGTGTCATCCCTGATTAGCCTGTGCGAACGGCACAGACTCAGTGATACTAATCTTGGACGACACTAAATGCACATGCATTAAGCCCAGTTGTCCCAGAACAAGCCTGAAATTTCAATTTGAGACATTCTTATTGTAACGGTTTTTCAGTCTTGTCTTCAATCACTTAAAGGGACTTGTTCACAGATTTTGGCATGTTTGAAGTTTGTCATTAAATGCTTTTAATTGATAAAAAATAAACATCAGAAGTAAAGAGCTATAATATAAAAACAAGAATAAAAGTACAAAAAATAAAATAAAAAAATAAACACACCAGGGCTTGAACCACTGACCCATGGAAAGAAAGCCAAGCTCCAAAACCACTCAGCCATCTGTCTTCACGTGTGTATGTGTGTAATTCAAAGTTTATGTTCGGGTCGTCGTTGAGTCTTTACGACTACATTATTTGCGCACCTGACCATCCGTCTTCACATGGGTTGCCATTTATTTTATACTTTGTATAACTATCCACGTGTTGTTACAAAATATAATGATAACACAAGAATCTTTTTTTTTAGATCGTTTCGCGTCTGAGACACTTTATAATTTTATCGATTTCTAACGCTGATTTTTCGAAAACGAAAGTGTATTTTCAGATTTAGTCTGCGGCATTAGTGTAATTTTGCACACTGATGTACATTGTTCATTTATTTTTTGAATCTATGCAAAAAGTTGAAAAATTCTCATTTTGATTGACTGTGAATAAGTCCCTTTAAATGTATCATATGTCGGAAAGAAAGTCCAAAGTTTGTTATCTTGGTCAAAGAATATCAACATTCATCTCATGCTGATAACTTCACTAAATCCCAATTCGGAAAGTTTTGTGTTACAGATAATGCTTAATTGTCTATTCTGTTGGATACAAAACAATTTCTGGTCCGACTAGCATGTAGAAGGAATTAATGTAAATACGGAAAGATTATAACAAGTGGGGCAAAAGTTTCAATTTCTAAAATGCCTGGTTTGGTAATTATTTTTTAAACCATGTAATACCACATGCAGTTTTTTTAGGCACTTCATCTTATGGTATCGTCATTTTATGATTGTCATCAAATGTTTTTTGTAAGCTCTACTGTAAAAGGAAGTAGAGCCTTAAATAATAATTAAGTACTCAAATTAAATGTTTAAATTGGTTCAAACTTCTAGGCCTTTTTTTTGTTAAGTTTTCCTCATAACATTTTGACAGTGTTTTTGCAGCATAAATCCTTAGCCTTTCAGGCTGGAAATTTACTATAACTTCAAGGTTTTCATAGAATAATTTTTGTTTGGTGTTTATGTGCCAAATCATTCTGTAAAAGAGGTATCTATTTAATAAATCACTTGTTTTTCATTTAACTTACTCATTCTTCTTGTTTATGTTTACATGATGAAAGTTCCAATAATGCAATCCCTGCTTGTATGAAGATTTACCATTAAAAGAATTAGAAGCAATAGTTTTAAGCTGTAAACTCTATTTCAAATTTTCTTGAATATTTCTGTTGATCTTTCTTTTTCTATTCTCAAATTTCACAGTTGCAAATCATAAAATTCGGGAAGATAGCTATGATATTGCTTAGTTTAAACCTATTTATTTTAGCTCGATTGCATTGAAAGCCGTAAGCTTATAAAACGCTCTTGAGTCCGTTTCCTGGGACTATAAACAGTACTTGGTGTCTTTGGGGGAGATCAAAGGAACGCTCCCAGTGGGGTTCGAACCCTGACCTCCCGATTGCTAGGCGGACACCATATCCACTACGCCACGGCGATCTTATGATACATGTCATGCTTGAATCTCAATGTTGAAATATAAATGATTTTTGTTTTGAAGAATTAATACAGTGAACTTAGTTGCAAATCACCAAAATCTGATGGGAGGATCTTAAAAAGTATATATTTTTCCAAAAAATAACTGCCTGAAATTCCCAATAAAAGCCCCCCCCCCCCCCCCCCCNATGAAAAAAAAAATTGCAGCATTATGTTCATATCCCCTTTTCAGCTCTATAAGTTGAACCAATATAAATATAATAGTGACAACACTTTTAATCGCAATTGTAAAGTATTAGTTAGCAAAAAAACACAACAACAATTTCCCAATTATAGTCAAAACGAGGCAATTTTTCCCAATCAGAAGGGCTCTGGCCCGGTTCCCAAAATGGTGAAACAAATAACCTTTGGTAATGGTAAAGATTTTCTCTTGTTGCAGAATAAATCCAAAGAAACTAAATAGCCAGCAAGAAAAAAAGGAAAGATGGCCGCCCCAGCGACAGAACCTGACAAATCGGAGGAGCAGCTTCAAGCACTGAGTATCGCTCGAAATGCTGTCAACTACATTGAGAAGTTTGAGCGATACGATTGCCAAGAAAACCTCGCGTTCATGCAGACGCATTGGATGCTCTCGACTGAGGATTTTCGCTACCCAACAGACCCGCCCATGGGGCTTATCAGTAATATTAACCCCCAGAACTCCAACACTTGCGTTATACTCATTCCTGAAGAGGACCACGCTATTCCGTTGGATTACCGAGAACTGCACCAGATCGTGCGCGAATTGACGATGGGCTTGTATGTGCTGAACCAGACGCCAACTCTTTCTTTGGAGGCAAATTTCGATCAGAGCACGACTTGTCAGCTTCCGCCCGCTTATCAGGACACGAGGATTGGGCAGATTATGATCAGCGTGGATTATATGATGAAGTGCCTATGGCACGGGTGCTATTTCCCGAAAGACAAACGGACAAAGTTCTCGGAAAAGTGGAGATCGAGTTTGGACGTGAATGCAAATGGGAAACCGGAGACAAAAAAGACGCTGATAACGGAATTTTTAAATTGTGGTATGTTATGTGGGTGCACTTCATTCAGGCCTTTTTCTGATCTTTACATACTTTTTCAGCATTTAAGCTGCTCAATTCTTTTTGACAAAATAAAACATAAAGTTTATTATATCATAAACACAAGTTGCCATTTGAAATAAACATTTATTATAATGTAGTACAGACAGAGAATCCCTTTGACTTCAGCATTATGCCCTTTAATAGTGTTTATTTTGGTCTGTAATATTATAAATTGAGCCTCGCTCTGGGAAAACAGGGCTTAATGGATGTGCATAAAGTATCGTCCTCGATTAGTTTAGTTTAAACCTATTTATTTTAGCTTGATTGCATCGAAAGCCATAGGCTTATATAAAAGCTCTCGAGTCCGTTTCCTGGGACTAGAACCAGTACTTGGTGTCTTTGGGGGAGATGAAAGGAACGCTCCCAGTGGGGTTCGAACCCATGATCTCCCGATCGCTAGCCTGCGCAGTCTCTTCTAAACGAAAATCTAGTCTAGGCGGAAACTATTTTCTCTGCACAGGCTAATTGGGTACAATACCATACACACATGCATAAAGCCTCGTTTTCACCTCTAGGGTGGCTCAATTATAAATTATTCATTTTGCTCCTGGCTTTACTCGTTTTCAGGGCTCCAAGACATCACTAAGGACCCTGATTACGCGACTGCGTACGACAAACTTCCCGTCGAGTCGATGGGCGACACAGAAATGGCGGAAGAGCGTCGATTCTTCATGTCGCATGCAGACGACTTAACCGTTCAGATGACATTGTTTCAAAAACACGTTACTAATTACAAAGATATGTTCGTAATGGATTCTGATTGGGTGGTCTCGAGCGTCGTGAAAGTTCTAGACGACAGACTCGACGCTTTGTCGTATGAACGTCTCAACTCTCGTCTGCAACTCCATGAGCAGCTGATCATGGAAAACCTCGATAAGAAGGCCGAGATTCGACGGCAGTTGTACCTCCTGAAGTTCATTGGGTACATGACACCGTTCTTGATAGGGATGAAAAAACGGATGAAGATTCCAGATATTAACCGTCTCCTGCCCAATCTAACAGGTACATAAGTTTAAAATACGTTTCTCTATATGAGCCTTGTCCTGAGAAAACTGGTCTTAGTGCATGTGCGTAAAGTCCCAGATTAGCCTGTGCTGTCCACACAGGCTAATCTCAGCGACAACACTTTCTGCCTAGACTTGATTTTTCGTTTAGAAGAGTTTCTTTAAACGAAAAATCCCGTAAAAGCGGAAAGTGTTGTCCCTGATTAGCCTGTGCCAACTGCACAGGCTGATCTTGGACGACACCTTATGTACATGCATTAAACCCAGTTTTCCCAGAACAAGGCTCACATTGAACTTCTTGTCCATAATTATCAGGCTATCTTGATGATACATTTCTTGATATCGCTGTTTTCTTTAATATTTATAATATTCTTGCTTATCATTCCTGATTTATTGTTTCAGTCAAATCTTGATAAAATGAACTTTTTTTATTACAATTCTCATTTATAATACTCTATTAGTATATATTTCTTTCCGAGTCTTTTTAAGTATGTTTAAATAGCTTGCATTATGTTATTTAGGCTTAGTCATTGCTTATAACATTTCATTGATAAATTCATTGCTTTTAATTTCGGCTTTATTGTTTCCATTCATTAAAGTTTAAAGGATATTTTTTCAGCGTTAATTGACGGAAAAGGTGGTTAATAAGCTTATATATTCTGCGTTATTTTTTTATCAAGTCTGTGAAATATAATGTGGACACATGAGGAGAGAAATTTGCATTAATAATCAATTTAGAAACAGTCTTCATTTTCCCTTTGATGTTTTTCCATATAACATGCAAATATTTTTTAAATAAGTGTTTTTGGTTGTTACCTAAAAATATTATAGAAAGATTTATTAAAAATAGTCATTAAAATAATTTAAACAGCCACTGCTTTGTTTCACAGACATTCCTTATAAATTCTGTTATTTGCAAACCGTTCATATCCACCGAGTTTATTAATAATTTATTATTAACAAATTCCTGTGTGATAAACTATGGTTATTTCATTTTCAGCACAATTTTGAAAATGTTTCCTTAACCACCTACCTAACCTTTGTCTAAAATAAAAAAAAAAAATGCAAAAGGAACAATTGATGAACGTGCGTAGTTGAATGTCCGCAATTCCCTAAATTGATCAAAGGTCTTATGTTCAATGCCTGCTCTGGGAACATTTTCAAGGTCTTCTTCAAAGACACCCAAGTACATACTAGTTTTAGCCCAGAAAAGAACTTGTGGATGTTTCCATAGGCCATTGGCTATCAATGCCATTAAGTAAACAAATTGATTAAAATAAATTAATTGCAACTAAAGATTATATAACTACTTAAACACGCACGCACCCATAGGGTGTGACAGTGTAACACTGATGAAATAAGTCTTATTAAAGCTTGATTTATTCAATCAAAGTACTGGTTTTACCCAGGAAAAAGACTCAAAAGCATATCCCTTTGCATGCTGGGAAATTTGTCGTCTGCTAAAATGTCGTCTGCTGAATTTCTAAAATTAGCATTTTCTTAGTTTTTTTTTCTAAGACCACTATCAGAATAGCAAACAGTTTGGATCCTGATGAGACGCCACGTTCTGTGGCGTCTCATCTGGATCCAAACTGTTTGCAAAGGCCTTCAAAATCCGGTTCCAGCGCTCAAAGGGATATGCATACTTTTGAAACACGAACTATCTTTTTTAGTAAATTAGTCGTGCTAAACTTAAAAAAGGTATGGTAAAAGCGTAGTTTAATCTGTCAATGCCTGTATTTAAAAAATAAATAAAATGTGTTACTAATTTATTTTATTTAAGTATCCTAATACCGGTAGTGGTAATTTACTAAATAAATTGGTCAATTTGGATCCTTATCTCTTGTTTCAGGATATGTTAAACTTGAAAACAAATATTTTCGGTTTCCATTAATTTTGTATTCAAGTTTTATGTTTAAAAAAAAAACAATTAATGTTTAAAAGTTTAAAAGTGGGAAATTAATAAGTATCAAATATCTATTTAAAATCCAGCGACCTTGAAGCGGTATTTAAACATTTAATTGAATTAGTGTTCTATATCCAGGTTTTTCTATTCCTATATATATATATGCATTAAAATAATCATTGTATGCTGTTGTTTTTCGGACAGAAAAGCATGTAAAGAAAAGTAAGCTAAAGCAAGCTATTTTTGTTTAATGTTTGCTTTTTTTGTTCTTTGTATGAAATATGTGTACAATTTTTGTTTATATCTGTTGAAATTTTGTTTTTAAGAAATGACTAAAGTAATAAGACATACATATACATTTTTTTTAATTTAAATGATGTACATAATATTATATTGACAGGAAATTATTTGTTAAAGAATATTTTTTATTCCCCTGGTAGGGTGGAATATAGCAGTTGAACTGGCTGTCAGTCTGTCCTTCTGTCTGTCCATTCGTCCGAACACTTTAAAATTGGTCATAACTTTTGCAATATTGAAGATAGCAACTTGATATTTGGCATGCATGTGTATCTCATGGAGCTGCACATTTTGAGTGGTGAAAGGTAAAAAAAAAAAGGGGAATTAACAAGCTTTAAAGGGAGATAATTTCTATTGATAATTTGGCAGGTACAGATCATTTTCACAAGGAAGTTATAATTTTTAAAGAGATATAATCAAAAAATATTTTTTTAATTCAAAGCGGCGCAGTAGAGGGCATTGTGTTTCTGACAAACACATCTCTTGTTTTTAAAATACTTTTCTAATTATAATTGTGCAGAGTAAATTCGCTCATCAATTGTGTAAAAGTATGTTTCATTTGTTGGTGATTTAAGCTGTAAAAATGTAGAAATATCTTGACAAAAGGGCCTGATGCCAGTGTTGAGTTCAGAGAAAATTCTCACTTACCTAAGAATATGCCTTACAAGGGGGAATCTATGAATTATGTTTATTTACTTAAAATAATTAATATTTATTTACCTTAAATCGATACCCTTATTAAACATAATCACAGCCATCTATTTTGTAGTATTTTAATACTTATTTCACTAAAATTAACTAAAATGTATAATTCTGTTTGTTATCTTTGTAATTAGCAGGAATAAAACATACTTTTTACTGGGGGGAGGGGGGAGGTGGGAAATTCATTAAAATATGTTATGTATAAGATGCATTGCCTGTGCTGGTACATGGAGCTTTCAAATTCAATTAATATTAATATCTTTAACAATTGTTGCCACAGTTGCTGCTTCACCTGGTTTTTAGCTGCCTGTCCAGATTAATTCACTAAAATCACATAAACCACTAAACCTCTTGACCTCTTAACCAATCGTATTAATACTTCAATATTTGAATATTTGAATATTGATAGTACATTATCATAAGTCCAAAGCTTAGTACATGAAGTTAAAATTGGTTTATAATCTTCTTCTGCTGATTGCTGTCTTGAGTAATAGTTCAAATTGACCGAATATAATCAGTCAATAGACGAATTGAATAAAAAAGCTTTCAGTTTCAAAAGCCGAACTCGGTTTGGCACTCAGTCAAAATACTGGGTGAGAAATTGAGTAATTGACAAGCAAATTTACAGATATTGTCATTTTGTTTACGTCTTTGTGCTATAACCTTGATCAAACTAACTGTTAACAATAATAATGAGTGTCACTCTGTGAAAAAGGGGTTTAATGCTTTGCATGCTGGGAAATTTGTCGTCTGCTAAAATGTCGTCTGCTGAA
Organism: Dreissena rostriformis; assembly: GCA_007657795.1. Taxonomy (NCBI): domain Eukaryota; kingdom Metazoa; phylum Mollusca; class Bivalvia; order Myida; family Dreissenidae; genus Dreissena; species Dreissena rostriformis. Next base: position 72,561 of record VMBQ01001942.1, read on the forward strand.
TTTCTAAAATCATCATTTTCTTCACTTTTTTTNTGCATTTCAAGCATTGAGCATGGTGTCCAAAACCTTCGAACGGGCGTATCTTGTGACAGTTTGGCACTCTTGTTTAAAGAATACTATCTGAATAGCAAACAGTTTGGATCCTGATGAGACGCCACGTTTGCAAAGGCCTTCAAAATCCGGTTCCAGCGCTAAAAGGGTTAATGCATATGCGTAAAGTGTAGTCCCAGATTAGGGAATACTCTTTCCGCTTTTATTGGATTTTTTCGTTTTAAGGAAGACTGTTCTTGATGGAAATCCAGTTTAGGCGGAAAGTGTTGTCCCTGATTAGCCTGTGCTAACTGCACAGGCTAATCTGGGTCGACCCTACGCACATGCATTAAACCCCCTTTTCACAGAGCCAGACTCATGTACATTTGAAGAGTGTTCCTAACTAAAAGATGGTTGTTTTGAGTTTGTCTGTTATCTGACTTTATTATAATTTAAGTATTAATTTGTATTGATTTGTATATTACAATATAGGTTAAAAGTTAAAAAATGATCTCGTATGGTAGTTCTCTCTGTTAAGTTGTTCAATATTCAACTTGTAACATGAATTTGTAAAAATAGCATAAAATAAATTACACAATTTGTTCTATTTTTCTAAACAGATTCGATATGTTTGAGATGCAGTAAATTAATATTAAAGAAATTTTTATATTTATTTCGCACTTTTGTTTGAGGTTACAATAAGAAAACAAACAATGAAGAGTCAATTATATGGATCAAAGCTTTTGACATATTTAATTTCTATAGCTTAATGAATGAAAGAAACAGTTTGTCACTATTAACCCTTTGCATGCTGGGAAATTTGTCGTCTGCTAAAATGTTGTCTGCTGAATTTCTAAAATTAGCATTTTCTTTGATTTTTTTCAAAGAATACTATCAGAATAGCAAACAGTTTGGATCCTGATGAGACGCCAGGTTCTGTGGCGTCTCATCTGGATCCAAACTGTTTGCAAAGGCCTTTAAAATTTGGTTCCAGCGCTCAAAGGGTTATGTAATTTGAACTGGTGAGATTGAATTTACCGTATATTCTATAAGAAACGCCTCCCAGGGTCTTTTCATGTTGTTATGTGGGCTTTAAATACAAGTCCACCTTTGTGGTGTTCTTTCATTCTTATCAGTATACCAGGGCTTTTCACCCTTATATAACAGGGGCCGTTATTCAGCCCCTTCCCAATTGAAAATAAGGTCATTTTTTCCCAACATTGGCAGAAGAATTTCCCAAATTGTAAAAAAAAAAAAAAAAAATTTTTTTTTTTTTTTAATTAGACATATTGGGCATCTCCTAAATTGAAAGCAATCAGCTCTCATATGATTAAGAATGCATCACAATGTTTCTTTTAATACTTATGCACAATGAAAAAGACCCTGTTTCAAAAACTTTTAAAAACACGGTCTTCCCAAAATGGGCAGTTATCGCCCATGAAATTCCCAATTTGAAAGGCTAGGCCTCCTTCCCAATTTCCTGATGAAAAGCCCTGTATACAGAAATGAAATTTCCTTAAAATATCAAGAGAAAGAAAAGTGCATTACCAATATATACTTTTTAGTCTGATTTTTTTTCTTCAGACATATGAAACTCTGTGATTCCATACAATAACATTAATTGTAGAAATAACATATGTGCAGTTGTGTTTGAACCAATTTTTACATTGTAGTGATCAAATGCTAGTAAGTAAATAGATGACTTAACTGTTGAAACAAATGTCTACATTTCTACGATTTTTTATGAAGAATCGCGTTACCGAGGGTCGAAAGGTGCGTAAGACCACTGTAGCTAAAAATAGCCATTAATATGTCATGTGACCTCTAAATTTAGAATCGTGCTTCTATCGATTTTGTTCACATACTCATATTTTAGTTGAGTTCCTTATGTTTTAGTTGATAATTCCTTATATTTAAATGTACCATTATATTAATAATGTAATTGGCAATATAATATACTAAATAGGTCATGCCATCCACTGACTGTAATAGACTAAAATATCACTCGTGCTAGAATGTCCTTTAAAGCATGTGCATAACGCATGTTTAACAACTTATTAAATACTTAATTCACATGATATTTAACTGGCATTATTTTAGTTTTCATAACATTATCATAAAATACTGAAAGAGTCTGCAATATTTAAATATACTTTCAATTCTTTATTGCATAAACACTATTTATTTAAAAAGTATTTTAAAATATCTAAAAAAATGTAAGTCCATGGTGACTATTTTCTGCATAGCTTACCAGAAAATTTATCAAATGATTCCTCTTTGGACACATGTCCTGTTATCCAGTAATAAACAACTGTTTCGTTATCCATAACTTGGCATTTGTCCTATTATCCTTTTCTAGGTATTTGTCCGATTATCCTTCACTAGGTATTTGTCCTATTATCATTTACTAGGTATTTATCCCATTATTATTTACTAGGTATTTGTCCCATTATCCTTTAGTAGGTATTTGTCCTATCTTCATAACTAGGTATTTGTCCTATTATCATTTACTAGGTATTTGTCCTTTTATCTTATTCATCCTATTATCCTTTACTAGGCATTTGTCCTTTGATCCTTTTCTAGGTATTTGTCCAATTATCTTTACTAGGTATTTATCCGATTATCCTTTACTTGGTATTTGTCCTGTAAGCCTTTACTATGTATTTGTCCCATTATCATAACTAGGCATTTGTTCGATTATCCTTTTCAAGGCATTTGTCCTATTATTTTTTACTAGGCATTTTATCTATTATCCTTTACTAGGCATTTGTCCTATTATTTTTGACAAGACATTTGTCCTTTTATTTATTTTTTACTAGGCATTTGTCCTATTATCATTTACTAGGTATTTGTACTGTTATCCGTTTCTAGGTATTTGTCCAAATATCCTTTATTAGGCATTTCCCTATTATCCTTTATAAGGTATTTGTCATATAATCCATTACTAGGCATTTGTCCTATGATCCTTTACTACCCATTTGTCCTGTTATCATTTACTAGGTATTTGTCCTATTATCATTTACTTTTTATTTGTCCTAATATCATTTACTAGGTATTTGTCCTATTATCATTTAATAGGTATTTGTCCTATTATCATTTACTAAGTATTTGTCCTATTATCATTTACTAGGTATTTGTCCTATTATCATTTACTAAGTTTTTGTCCTATTATCACTTACTAGGTATTCAACCTATTATCCCTTACTAGGCATTTGTCCTATTATCCTTTACTAGGTATTTGTCCAATTATTCTGTACTAGGTATTTATCCGATTATCCTTTACTTGGTATTGTCCTGTAAGCCTTTACTATGTATTTGTCCCATTATCATAACTAGGCATTTGTTCTATTATCCTTTTCAAGGCATTTGTCCTATTATCTTCAACTAGGCATTTTATCTATTATCCTTTAATAGGCATTTGTCCTATTATTTTTCACTAGGCATTTGTCCTATTATTTTTTTTACTAGGCATTTGTCATATTATCATTTACTAGGTATTTGTACTATTATCCGTTTCTAGGTATTTGTCCAAATATTCTTTATTAGGCATTTCCCTACTATCCTTTACTAGGTATTTGTCCTATAATCCATTACTTGGTATTTGTCCTATGATCCTTTACTATCCATTTGTCCTGTTATCATTTACTAGGTATTTGTCCTATATTCATTTACTAGGTATTGTCCTATTATCATTTACTAGGTATTTGTCCTTTTATCATATACTAGGAATTAGCCCTATTATTTTTTACTAGGTATTTTTCCTGTAAGCCTTAACTAGATATTTGTCCAGATATCAACATTTTTTTTTTTTTTTTTTTTTTTTAATTTCTGACAATGNTTTTTTTTTATCAATTCATATATTTATTAAATGCAGTTTATATACAGGAAATATCATAAACACGCTTCAGTCATATTTATTAAGGTTGTTTTCTCTCTTTGATGATTTTATAAATGTGTTATCTTTGGTTTGGTGTTTTGAACGAATTGTTTGAAAGCGTGTGCATTCTTCTATTTGAATGTAGTGAAAATAATGATTATAGATGAACTTGCTTTGAATGCTAAAAAGTATCTTCAACTAGTGTGTATGGATTAAAATAAACATTTTCCAATCATGTTTCAGTTTCAGGTCTGGTTTTACCTGAATAAAATAGCTTATTCCATTTTTAGACGCCCGTTTGCGAAAAACAAAAACTTATACAAACAATTTTAATATTTTTCCACGGCAGGCGTCCCCCATCCCCCGATGCCCTATCATAGTAGTAAGTGATGACTGCGTTTCTGTGGTAACCAAGAGCGGTCAACTTATTTTTTTAACAAACCCGCATGTCTTGTTTTGCCATACGGATATCCACTAATGGCTGCATTGTTTGATCTGTGATTTTCCTGGATGTTTTATTTTTGTTTCATTAAAATGATGTTTTAATTTGTAGTGCATGCAGCAGCTGTTTTTCATCTGTATTATTATATTTATAATTGTTAATATTATTATTTTTATGAAAACTATTTATTTATTATATTTATTATTAATATTGTTATTATTGTTATTATTATTATTATTATTATTATTATTATAATTATTATTATTATTATTATTATTATTATTATTATTACGTCATCGCTTTGGAACGCCCAATGAAGCTGAGTGTTAAATAACAAGGTTTCTATTTGCTTGTTAAAAAAGGATGTTTGAATCCCAGTTTGTATGTGCTTGTTTTTGTCAGTTTTAAAAGATTTTATTGTACATTATTTAAGTCCAATAATGTTGGTATAACTATTGTTATTTCTTAAAATTTTGAATAATATAAGCTGCCATAAGCTGAACAGTTACTGCATTATTTAAAAAAACAAACTATAATGTTTTAATTTTTGTTTCATCTTCAAAAGAAAATTGCCAGTATTCAGTGAGTTACTTTAATGTTTTTGTTGTAAATTTGGTAACATTTTATTGAAATGTTTATTTCCACAGTTTTGTTATATGCAGCTTTACAATCCCCCCCCCCATATATTGTTTGCTGAAATGAAATAATACTTAAAATTAAAAATTCAAATCAAAAGTTTTTGAGCCTGAATTCCAAAAAAAAAAAAAAAGTAAAAAAAACAAAGAATTAATATGTTCACGAAATAAAAGATTTTTTAAATACAAAACATTATGACGACGATAATATATAGTTTCACAGTCATGTATTTTCTTTGTCAGAAGTAAAAGCAATCAAACTGGTTTTGATGAATTTGTGGCAAAGATTCTTTATCAATCCCAATCCTGCATTCAAGATTGGAATCCGTTTTGCAGATCCCCAGATTTCGCTTCCATAATGTTTCATTTTTGTTGTGGATTTCCCCTAAATTTCAATGAGCTGCACTCTGGGAAAACAGGGTTTAATGCATGTGCGTAAAGTGTTGTCCCAGATTAGCCTGTGCATTCTGCACAGGCTAATCAGGGACAACACTTAACGCATTTATTGTATTTTTGTTAAAGGAAGTATCTTCTTAGCAAAAATCCAGTTTAGTCGGAAAGTGTCCTCCCTAATAATAATAATAGGGCACACTGCACAGGCTAATCTGGGATGGCACTTCATGCGCATGCATTAAACTCCGTTTACATTGTTCCCTTGCTTAAAGTCAAGGTTTTGCCAGCATTACCTGATCCCCTGATGTTTGTAAAGCTTTTTACAAAGATTATTTTTAAGAAGATGATAATATGCTTTTTTGTTACTTATTGATTATGTTGTCTTACATTTAAGCAACTTGTTCTTCAATCTTTTGTGTCGTCTCAATTCGGGTGTTACATTAAGTAGTCCGTGTTGTCATTTTGGGTGTCCCCTTTTGCTTGTCAGGTGTTTAACTCGTATACTTTTGGAGACTTCAATATGAAACTTCCTATGTAGAATTTCACAAATTGCATTGCGGAGAAGTGCAGTGTACAAGAACTGTAACTCTACATTTCATACTTTTGGACTTATTGCCCTTAATTTATTTGTTTGGAGCATTTCTCTTAAAGGCTATAAAAGCTATCAATTTGAAACTTCAAAGGTAGATAGATTTCATCAAGGAGAAGTGCAGTGCAAAAGAACTGTTACTGTACACCTCATACTTTTGGAGTTATTGCCCTTGGTTTATTTTCATTTTAATTTATCTATAATTTATTTATCTTTTGTTTGGAAAATAATTTAAAACTTCATATTAGAAATATCTCATTGATTAGAAGTGCAGTGAACAGGAACGATTGTTCTGCACCGCATGCTTTGAGAGTCATTGTCCTTCGTTTATGTGCAGGATGTGCTTTGCGCCCATAATTTTGCACGTATTTCATGTAATTTATCAGGTTTCAGACAACACATTCCTCGCAGAGCTCTATATGAGCCTGGCTTTGGGAAAACAGGGCTCCAAGCATGCGCATATAAAGTGTTGTCTCGTGCTCATCTGGGACAACACTTATCGCCTAAACTGGATTTTCACTAAAAAGAGAATTTCTTCAAACGATCAACATCATAAAAGAGGAAAGTGTTGTCCCTGATTAGCCTGTAAGTACTGCACAGGCTTATCTGGGAAGACACTTTAGGAACATGCATTAAGCCCCGTTTCTCAGAGCAAGGCTTATATACCATTTGAAATCTCCTTGTTGTTTCTCTGATACTGTTGTTCTCCCCTTCATAGTATGCGTGTGGTGTTAGTTTTTATGCCCCCATAGGTGGTCATATAGTGATCGCACTGTCCGTCTGTCTGTTCGTCTCCGTCCGTCTGTCTGTCTGTCCGTCTGAAATTCCGTCACACTTTGCCTTTTGGTTTCGAAAAATGTGGAAAAACACTTTGCGTTAAGGTTTAGAAAAATGTGGAAAAAGGGGGCATATGTCACCCTATGGTGACAAGCCTTGTTGTTATCTGTATTGTGTTTACAATATTATAGGCATTAAGAATGTTTGTACAAATTGGCAACTTGACCTTATTTTCGAGATCCACCAATTTCTTTCATTTAATGGTGTTGTTATGTTAAGATCATTTCATGTTTGTACGGATCAATGATCGTCTAATATTTTGAGGCGTATTTTTGTTTAGAAGCTCCAAAACCTCATAATCCCCACCAAGAAGCGTTCATGAAGCATATATCAATGCTGAATAATGGTATTTTAGAAAGCACACACATGTTTGCAGTTTCTGCAGTTTTCTTGTGGTAGAAATGTGAAAAAATGCATTCATGGTGGCATTTTCTGCTTTATTTCTTTAGTTCTTGCACATGCAAAAATGGTTTCAGACAGTTTTGTCTTTCGCTGCACTGATTATTAAGACTGGAGTTAATGGCATTATGGTTTTTATGCGGTTTTGTTTGTTGATGCACTTTTTATTAAGACTTAAGTTCCTGCACTGTTCGTCAAGACTGGAGTTAAAGTAATTTTAAGTGTCATGCAGTTTTGTCAATTGTTGCACTGTTTTTAGACCGTTCTTTATGAGCTAATGTGAAACATCAATCACATGGTCAGCTTTTGTGATCACCTTTTGTCCGTTTGTCAAAGTCTGCTGTCAAAATTTTCAGTGTGAACACTACAGAGGTCCCAAATCTTAATGAATTTTGCTCAAAACATTTTTACCAATGATACCTTGGCGGAGTTTTATAATGGTTCCAGTCCATTGAAGAACATGGGGTCGCCAGGGGGCCGTGCAGGTTTTTCTGATATGGTTATAGTTGACACTCTAGAGGTCAGACTTTTAGCTCAATCATCATGAACTTTGCTCAAACAATTCTTTATACATCTAAGACTAGTTTGAAAATGGTTCTGGTCTGTTTAAAAACGGGTCCACCAGGAAGGGGTCAGTTTTCCTGATAATCAGCTGTAGTTAAACCTTTTGAACACTCTAGATGCCTCAGTTATTAAGTTTCTAAACCATCCATCGTATTATTTTGTCCAAAGTTATGCCCTTCAAGACGTTGCCTTTTATCTGAAAATATAGTGCACTATTGTAACAAAAAAAAACTTTGGGGAGCATCACCCGTCTCAAACGGTTCCTTGTTTGCCCATTTGTCATGAAACTTGGTCAGAATATTTGTTGTAGTGATATCTTGGCAGAGTTGTATAATGGTTCTTGTAATATCACAAAAGCTGATGAAAACAACTCAGTTCTTTCTTAGACCTATATTTTAAACATTCTTATTGCATTTCGAGGCATTTTCACAGAACTATTTGTCATGAATAATTGTTGTTACACTGTCAAATTGTGTTATTGTTTTATGCACATTCAATGTAATTAAGTATGTTTTTGTCATTGAAGTAAAAAATAAAGCAGCAACTTAATTCAAACATGAATTGTTTTGCAAATAGGTGAGAATGAACTGTGTTAAAAATGTATTGAAAGTAATTGTATTATGAATCATATTGTTCATTGTCCTTAAAAATTGTAGTCTAAAATGTTAAACTTTTTCTTGATTCTAAGTGTTTATAGTTTTAAAATATAAGCTAACTTCTAAAGTTTATTTGCAGTAAATAAAAGTCTTGCTCTGGGAAAACGGGGCTTAATGCATGTGAGTAAATTGTTGTCCCAGATTAGCTTGTGCAGTCTGCACACGTTAATCAGGAAGACACTTATATGGAATTATTTGTATAAACGATAATCCAGTCTAGGTGGAAAGTGTTCTTCCTGATTAACCTGTCTGTGACAACACTTTACGCACATGCATTTAAGCCCCTTTTCCCAGAGCGCGGCTTAAATTTTCTTGTGATTTGTAACTGTATAACTGTCTACCCATCGTAGGTGACGAGTGCAGAACCGAACGAGAGTTACCTCCCTTGATGCTGAGTTCAGATTTCAAATGCAAGAATTTCCATTTCGGGAACCATTATTTCCATTTGCATGGAGGTGAGTGTTCCAATTTATGAAATTTAATACTACAGTCCAACCTGACGTGACGGTCACCTGAGAACAATGGTCACCTGTTGACAATGGTAAGCCTGGATCCCCCCTGACAAAAATCCTTCTATATAACACCTAACAAAAACGGTCATCTGTCCACAACGGCCACTATATTTCAATCTCAAAGCCGTATTTGACCAGAGAATAGCAGTTACGAGTCAGTAGTTTCGTGGTGTAAAAAGTAAACATTTAAAACTGCGTTGTCTATCTATATATCTCAATGAGAATTTTTATGCCCCCGATCGCACTGTCCGTCTGTCTGTCTGTCCGTCCGTCTGAAATTCCGTCACACTTTGCGTTTAGGTTTCGAAAAATGTGGAAAAACACTGCGTTTAGGTTTCAAAAAATGTGGAAAAAGGGGGCATATGTCATTCTATGGTGACAAGCCTTCATTTGTATCTTGTGACCATCAATTGTGTTCTGGTATTGGATTCCTAAAATGTATTTTTAATCCCCTGCCAAAGGAGTGAGGTATAGAAATGCCCTTAGTCGCTTCGTCTGTCCGTCAGTCCGTCCGTTACACTTTTGTGCCCGCTCTGTATCTCTTTTACCTGCGGACAGATTTTCATAAAATTGCCTCAAATGTTGAGATGATGCGCAGAAGGCATGAGTCAGTAATGGTGGCTAATTGTCAAGGTCATACTTCAAGGTAAAGGTTTTGGTTTCCATTAGCATGTTTGCCCCCTATCTTTTAAACGTTTTGAAGGGTTTCCATGAAACTTGGCTAAAATGTTAAGGGCATTGGGACAATATGCAGAAGACACGAGTCAGTCACGCAGGGTCAAGGTTGAACTTTTACCCTTACAGTGCTGGAACCGGATTTTGAAGGCCTTTGCAAACAGTTTTGGATCCAGATGAGACGCCACAGAACGTGGCGTCTCATCAGGATCCAAACTGTTTGCTATTTTGATAGTATTCTTTTGAAAAAAATCGAAGAAAATGCTTATTTTAGAAATTCAGCAGACAAATTTCCCAGCATGCAAAGGGTTAAGGTCAGCTGTTTGAGCCTCGCTTTTTGTGTCTGCTCCGTATCGATTCTTAGCAGATTTTTAAAAAACTTAACACAAATGTGAATGGCATTGAGACGATATGCAGAAGCATAAAACCAGTGTGTTCAGGCCCCGTATTCACAAAACATTTTTTGCAATCGAAAATCGATTTTGCTTGTCATTATAAAATGGATTTCCATTTTAGTTGATAGACAAAAATGAAAATCGATGTCAGTTAAAATCGATTTTCGATTGCAAAATCGTTTTGTGAACACGGGGCCTGGTTTTATGTTGTTCGCTGTATCTTGGGGTTGGAAATGAAGGCTTTAAAACTTGAATCTATTAAGTTCTTAAATTCAATTTGATTTTCTAGGGGACTACAAACGCGTCGAAGTGCGTATCTGTGTGGTTTAGGGTTCAAATTAATGTGAAACTAATTGAAAAATCATTATTTGTTAATTTTTAGACGATATTGAAGAGAACTGGCCCTTTCAAATGATTGGTTCATGAAATCAATGCATCCCGAATTGTTATTTTTTTTAAGGTATCATTTTTTTTTACACACTACTTATTAATTACAAGATTGCACACAAATACATATACAAATACATATGCAACACATTCAAAGTTATCTTTATTATAAAATGCAATGTCATACAAAGCAATGAGCGTAGGAAAATGGAAAATGTCTCTACCTTTACTGTACAAGAAAGAGAGGCTTGTACATTACACATTATACACATTTAAAGCTAATGCATAATGTTTTTCAGAATAATTGTTATTTATTTTTGTTTTTTAGGTATCATGATTGACCTTGACACTGATCAGCTGATGGAGGATGATAAATACTCAGGATCGTACGAGAAGACGATGAAGGAAGCGTCGACGTACTTGGCCAAGCTACTCGGTCTCGAGAACACCATGCTCGAGCACTACAAGGTGCCCACCACGGTCATCGATGGCAAAAGGTGAGTTACAGACAGTCCCCAGTGTTTTTTTTTCATTGAAAATCGGGGCCGGTATCCGGCCCCATTCCCAATGGAAACAGGTAGATATTTTTCCCAAAAGGGACCTGAAAATTCCCAATTGAAGGTTCCCTCCCCCAATAAAGATTTTTTTTTTAAGATCTTTACATTTAGTTCATCTCCCATCCAGCTCTATAAGTTACACCATAGATAAATATAATATTAGAAACACTTTGATTCTCAATTTTGAAGAATTTTGTAGCTAAACCACAACAACACTTTTTTCCCAATTAGTCAAAAGTTAGTTTAGTTTAAACCTAATTATTTTAGCTCGATTGCATCGAAAGCCTAAATTTGACTAAAATTACAGTTTCCACTTATGAGGTCGTCCATGAAAAAAAATGATGAAATTCGACCAAGATCGATCTATCCCCGTGGTAATGGTTGTAGAAGTAGTTTTTGTTGTATAGAAAACTCGTTGATTTACGACAAACAAAACGTTGTCTTTAAACTGATACTTACCAATTACGGAAATATATAATCACAGTTTGCAACATTGTTTTTATTTTGATAATTGAATCCAAAGTTTTCATGTGAACTGGTGTTTTTTATATACTGAACATGTAAACAAATGACCAAGGACCCTATAAAAAGGCTCCCGAAAATTCCCAATCTGTGTAAATTGACAGTTTGACGCCATCAAAGGAACGCCGCACACTGTCTGAAGGCATAAAGCCACACCGTTCTTGCTGACAAAATTGGCTTCTTTTTTTTTTATGCAATCAACATGCTAAACCAATCGGGTGTTCGTAACTCAATGACAAACGGCGAATTATGTAACAGCACTGTCATTGATGGCAAAAGGTGAGTTGCAGACAGTCTCGAGTTACCATTAGGCAGAGTAGGCAAGCGCCTATGGGCCCCGCGACTTTTAGGGGTTCCATGAGACTGTGACGAAAGTTTTTAGCCTTAAATACGTAAATAGGGTAAAGACCGTGATTTTTTCTTAAATTCTTAATCTAATTATTATAATCGTCTATTGGCATTACTGTATTAAAATGGTATTTTATACCTATAAAAGGATATCGTCATATTTATGTCTTGCCAGCCTTGGTGCTGGTGAGCTAATTTAAACGATTGAAATCGACTGTGAAATCTTCAAATATGTCATCACTAGGAAGTGTAGACGTGCAAGACACTTTTTTATGCCCAGCAATCCTAGCATTCCTGACTTATTTCCCCTTGAAGAGTGGTTGACAGAGCGGTTTGAGGTTATTAGTCACGTTTGTGACGAAGCTCTAGTTTGTTTAGCCTAGCTATTTGATGTGATCTTCAAAGGTCATGAGATCTCTCTACTCGTGTGACTCAAAGACACCAAGTAGTGGTTCTACCCAGGAAATGGACCCCTACCCAGTATGCCTTAGGCTTTTGATGCAATTGAGCTAAAATAAATAGGTTTTAAACTAAGTCCTGGGCTGGTATTCATAAAGCTCCTAAGGGTAAACTTAAGAAAATTCCTCAAATAAATAAAAATTCCTTAAGTCTCTGGCTCTTTCATTTTGGTGTCTTTTTTCATTTAATTGGTTTATTTAAGTAAATTTTGCATAGAAGAACAGTATTTTGGCATTACAAAACTGAAATCATTAGAATTTCAATAGATTTTTTTATTTTTTTTCCCTTAAATCCAGCTTATGTTCAGATTTGCCTTAGGAGCTTTATGAATACCAGCCCTGGTTAGTGATGACACGCTTTACAAGATCTCCCATAGTGAACAATAAGCTCCTAGCTTTGTAGTATATCCCCATATATTCACTACAAAATTGGTAAATCGCTGTCTTGCTTGAATTGTATTCTTGATTCCATATTGATAGATGAATTGGAAAATACAATTATGTCATAAATAAGGCCATTAAAATTATAGTAAGTTTGGACAGTGTTGGAAAACTTTTGACAGTTCTGGTTTTGATATTAAATTTCCTTTGGAAACTTCAAATAGCCATTTTATTTTGTAAACTAAAATTAAGCAATTTTTCTCTCTGCCATAGTTACTACGTCATGTGACTTAGTGATGCTATCTCTCCCATAGTTACTACGTGATGTGACTAAGTAATGTTATCTCTCTCCCGTAGTTACAACATGATGTGACTAAGTAATGATATCTCTCCCCTAGTTAAAACCTGATGTGACTAAGTGATGTTATCTCTCTCCCATAGTTACTACGTTATGTGACTAAGTTATGCTATCTCTCTCCCATAGTTATCACATGATGTGACTAAGTGATGTTATCTCTCTCCCATAGTTACTACATTATGTGACTAAGTGATGTTATCTCTCTCCCATAGTTACTACGTGATGTGACTAAGTAATGTTATCTCTCTCCCGTAGTTACAACGTGATGTGACTAAGTGATGTTATCTCTCTCCCATAGTTACTACATTATGTGACTAAGTGATGTTATCCCTCTCCCATAGTTATTACGTGATGTGACTAAGTGATGTTATCTCTCTCATAGTTACAACATGATGTGACTCAGTGATGTTATCTCTCTCCCATAGTTACTACGTCATGTGACTTAGTGATGCTATCTCTCCCATAGTTACTACGTGATGTGACTCAGTGATGCTATCTCTCTCCCAAAGTAATTATGTGATGTGACTTAGTGCTGCTATCTCTCTCCCATAGTTACTAAGTGATGTGACTAAGTGATGTTATCTCTCTCCCAAATTTACTATGTGATGTGACTTAGTGCTGTTAGTGCTGTTATCTCTATCCCATAGTTACTAAGTGATGTGACTAAGTGATGTTATCTCTCTCCCATAGTTACTATGTGATGTGACTTAGTGATGCTATCTCTTCCATAGTTACTATGTGATGTGACTAAGTTATGCTATCTCTCTCCCATAGTTACTACGAGATGTGACTTAGTGATGTTATCTCTCTCCCATTGTTACTATGTGATGTGACTTAGTGATGCTATTTCTCCCATAGTTACTATGTGAATTGACTAAGTGATGATATCTCTCTCCTAAAGTTGCTATGTAATGTTACTTAGTGATGGGCTCTCTCTCTCAAAGTTACTATGTGATGTGACTTAGTGATGCTATCTCTCTCCCATAGTTACTACGTGATGTGACTTAGTGATGTTATCTCTCTTTTATACCCTACAGATCCTTTATAACGCGATTGATGGGATCCAATCAACGCGATCACGTTATAAACGGATCCGCGTTATAAGTTCTGAGCGCATTTGTTGGTACAGGTATGGTAATGGTCCCTGTTTATTGCCATGCTGTGTTGTCATTCTCCAATACATGCATATTAACCGAATCGTATCGATGACTGTATACATACCGCTTTTATAGTGTGCATATATATCCGATAATCCGAAATAATAACCACAAATGATCCTGACATGTTATGACGATAAATGTGTTTAAATAAATCCGTTGACACGAGCATATGCCTACGCATTATTTCAGAAGTGTAAAGAACACAGTGCATTATGGGATAGAGCATTCATTAGGTACGGTTCTGACCAATGGGCAGCGAATTTAAAATTAGATTAAATGCAATACCTGACAAAGAAATGTTTTATTGCGTCATACGCAGTCATGTAAAAAACGTGCTTCACGGGGACTTTCTGAAACCGGGCAAAAATGAAAGTGAATTTCTGTTAACAATTACTCGGCGTTTGCATGTAAATAAATCGTCTGGATTATTAAATTAATTTCTCTCACACGTAATGAAAGATTAAACATACAGAAAGATCTTTTTTATTTATCAAGCATGTATAGCATATATTAAACGATAATACAGATATAGTTTATACACATTTACATTTAATTAACTTTAATTTGACAATTATACGGGTACCGTAATTATACCGCATTTATAGCGCATTGAACCACCCTGATACGGAACAATAAACACTGACACGCTAGTTTTTCACACCTTTATTGACATTACACAACAGATTAACACCAATTGCCTGCCGAGTGTCGTTTAACCTCTAAGGGATTAAAATCGGTTAAACGGACTGTTGAATACAGCAATCAAGCTGTGAGCGCCGCCATCTTTGAAGTTTTCTGAGAATACATGAAGTTGTTGCATAAAATGGAAGGTTGGAGAAAAAACGGGATCCAAGCACCCCCCGCGTTATATTGGATACAGCGTTATAACGGATCGCGTTATAAAGGATCTATTGTGTAGTTACTTCATGATGTGACTTAGTGATGAAATCTCTCTTCCATAGTTACTACGTGATGTGACTAGGTGATGTTATCTCTTCCATAGTTACTATATAATGTGCCTCATGTGACTTAGTAATTTTATCTCTCCCCCATAGTTACTACGTGATGTTATCTCTCTCCCATAGTTACTATGTGATGTGACAAAGTGATGTTATCTCTCTCCCACAGTTAATACGTGATGTGACTAAGTGATGTTATCTCTCCAATAGTTACTACGTGATGTGACTAAGTGATGTTATCTTGCTCCCATAGTTACTATGTGATGTGACTAAGTGATGTTATCTCTCTCCCACAGTTACTACGTGATGTGACCAAGTGATGTTATCTTGCTCCCATAGTTACTACGTGATGTGACTAAGTGATGTTATCTTTTCCCCACAGTTACTACGTGATGTGACTAAGTGATGTTATCTCTCCCATATAGTTACTACCTGATGTGACTAAATAATGTTATCTCTCTCCCATAGTTACTACGTGATGTGACCTAGTGATGTTATCTCACTCCCATAGTTACTATGTGATGTGACTAAGTGATGTTATCTCTATCCCATAGTTACTACATGATATGCCTAAGCGATGTTATCTCACCCACAGTTACTACGTGATGTGCCTGGACTTTGAGACGTTCTACCCCACGAATCCACAGAAGCCGTTGTGGGTGAAGGTGTACCACGAGGAGCTGAACAAGTTGAAGCCCAAGAAGCTGCCAGTCGGCGACATCCACCTTCATGAGCAGTTCAAGAAATACTTCGGCTACAAGAAGGCCATCAAATGCAAGGTGAGATATAATTTGGCTGCTTAATGGCCATCAAATTCAAAGGTAGGTAATTTTTGGCTGCTAATGGTCATCAAATTTAAAGGGAGGTAATTTTTGGGTGCTTAATGGTCATCAAATGCAAAGGGAGGTAATTTTTGGCTACTTTATGGTAAATTTTGTTTTATAATCAAGGTGAGATATTTTTGTGTTGCGAGAGTGGCTGTCCAATTAGGTCAGTGGTTGGTACATGTGCTATTCACAAAGCTACCCCGTTCTTAAAAGCCTGTGAGTTCGGTTGGTGGTCACCATACCAGTCAGGTGGGGTTTCCACCGGGTACTCTGGCTAACCCCCATGAAACAAAACCACACTAAAAATTTAAAATCTTTCAGTAACAACTAAAAATAGCTGGAAATTGCAGCTATAATTCAAAATTTGTCCCAAACTTTCTTGAATCTATTTACTTAATTAGGTCTGAGTGCTGGGACACACTCCGGAACCACACATTTTATGTTGCGCAGACAGACCTCATAACAGGACACGTTGCCAGAGTGCAAAATAGCTTTAGTTTGGATGCAGATATAATTGCACTTAAATATTTATGGGTACATGTAAACCTGGCTTGGAATTGCAATGTGGGCCAGTCAAGTTAAGGTCACGGTTGGAGTACCTAAAAAAGGGAGAACATTTTCTGCTCAATGACTTAAGGTTGAATACTTTGTGTGTGATGAAACTTTCATAAGTACCTATTTTGAGATTCCATCTGGGGGCCTTTTGGGTCAAGGTTTATTGTGCTGAAATTAGGTGCGTTGGCAGCTTACATTCAATGGTCAAGTGAAATTAATAAGTATAACATTAAAAACCTGGTTTCGTGTCATGGCCATGTTTCTTGAATTTTGTATATCCGATATGTTCAAAACATAGCATGTTGATTAACAAAAGTTGCATTGATTTCTCTAGACTCCTTACAAAGGCTTTATTAATTTCTCTAGACTCCTTACAAAGTAATTATTAATTTCTTCCAGACTCCTTACAACGGCTTTATTAATTTCTCTAGACTACTTACAAAGGCTTTATTAATTTCCCCAGACTCCTTACAACGGCTTTATTAATTTCTCTAGACTCCTTACAAAGGCTTTATTAATTTACCTAGACTCCTTACAAAGGCTTTATTAATTTCTCCAGACTCCTTACAAANCAAAGTATTAATTAATTTCTCTAGACACCTTACACAGTATTTATTAATTTCTCTAGACTCCTTGCAAAGGCTTTATTAATTTCTTTAGACTCCTTACACAGGCTTTATTAATTTCTTTAGACTCCTTACAAAGGCTTTATTAATTTCTCTTTACTCCTTACAAAGGCTTTATTAATTTCTCTAGACTCCTTACAAAGGCTTTATTAATTTCTCTAGACTCCTTACAAAGGCTTCATTAATTTCTCTGGACTCCTTACAAAGGCTTTATAAATTTCTCTAGACTCCTTACAAAGGCTTTATTAATTTCTCTAGACTCCTTACAAAGTATTTATTAATATCTTTAGACTCCTTACAAAGGCTTTATTAATTTCCCTAGACTCCTTACAAAGGCTTTATTAATTTCTCTAGACTCCTTACAAAGCTTTATTAATTTCTCCAGACTCCTTACAAAGGCTTTATTAATTTCTCTAGACTCCTTACAAAGTATTTATAAATTTCTTCCAGACTCCTTACAACAGCTTTATTAATTTCTCTAGACTACTTACAAAGGCTTTATTAATTTCCCCAGACTCCTTACAACGGCTTTATTAATTTCTCTAGACTCCGTACAAAGGCTTTATTAATTTACCTAGACTCCTTACAAAGGCTTTATTAATTTCTCCAGACTCCTTACAAAGTAATTATTAATTTCTCTAGACTCCTTACAAAGGCTTCATTTATTTCTCCAGACCCCTTACAACGGCTTGAAAGAATGCGCCAAGCGCGGACTGGTGGCCATGTTTTTTGCTCTGACGCGGAAGATGATGCAGGCATCGAGACTCGGTAAACAGGACGAGCACGGTTTGTCGTTGCTTCACTACGCGGCGATGAACAACCACCCGCAGATTATCGCGATCCTACTCATCCAGTCGATGGACGTGAACGTGCGGCGAAACAATATTATGGGAACTGGTAAGCTTTTTTTCTTGAATTCTTTGTTAAAGCCCTATTAATACTTAAAAATCAACGGAAATTTCGTAAAGTATTTAGTAAAATAAAGTTACCCATTAAAAACTCAATGTTCCTTATAGCAATAGCAAAAATGGTACCATGTTAGTGTTTGTGTGTCGTATGAATAGATATATTTGCGGGAAATTAAAATGGAATTAATTGTGTCACAAAAAAATAAAAACCAGCATTTTGTATCTACAAACATCTATGTTACCAGACCACATCTGAAGTTGAAATTTTGGATTTTGCTTTAAGGAACACTGATTTTTAATTGTTTAACTTTATTTTACAAAATATTGTACAAATTTTTGTTGATTTTGCGTAGTAATGGGGCTTTAAAGTTTTGACAAGACAAATCACAATTACCAGTTGAAAATAACTTCAAGTCCAAAATCCCATTTGAACCAAAACTTTTTCCCCAAATGGTCCGAAAATCGAATGCATTTCTTTTACCACAGAAATATTTTAGCCTCGGTCTGAGAAAACTGGGTTTAATTCATATGGATTAAGTGTCAACCAAAAATTAGCCTGTGCAGGTTGCACAGGTTAATCTGGGATGACACTTTAAGCTTAAAATGGATTTTCCTTTAGAAGAACCCGTCTTTAAGCAAAAAATTCCATAAAAGCAGAAAGTGTCGTCCCTGATTAGCCTTTGCGGACTGCACAGGCTAATCTTGGACAACACTTCACGCCCATGCATTAAGCCCCATTTTTCCACAGCGTGACTCAAATATTTCTTCAGTTAAAGAAATGCAGGCGATTTTTTGACAATTTCACACCCTATTACGCCTCACGTCGATGGCAGATTGTTCCGTCGATGACAGACAGTTTGACTCAACCGCGAACAACAGGTAGGTTATATATTCGGTCGGTTTATTTACATTACGCAAGTACGGCCAAAATCATTGCTACGAACATATTGTCCATTGACTGAGGATGCCATCAGGTAATTTTGGACTCGTTGTTCAAGTTTTTAAAGAAATGTGAACGAGTTAAAAGTGACAGTTTCCGAAACATCATCGAAAATGACTGATTTTTGTTCAAAATATCTCAAGTTTGAAATAAATGACTGCATTTCGTGTTATATACTTACGCATTTATCCCTTGGGGATACGTAAGCCAAATATCCGCCCCTTGAGTTGTTTCATGAACATGTCACAGGCGTCCAAACTGACCCCGTCGAAAAAAAANAGAGAATGTCTTTTCGACAAACCTACAGCACACATAACCTTCCCGTTTTGAGAATATATTACAAAGGAGTTTCGCTTCTTTATTGTATATAAAAGAACAAAAAGAAGAGAGAAATAAATAATTTAGTTATTTTAATAATCTGTCATCTTCGTTAGCATCTTATACAGCGTTTCTGCCATCATCGGCATCATTTAAAATACAAATCTGCCTACTACGGCATCAATTTTTTTTCGACGGGGTCAGTTTGGATGCCTGTGACATGTTCATGAAACAACTCAAGGGGCGGATATTTGGCTTACGTATCCCCAAGGGATAAATGCGAAAGTATATAACACGAAATGCAGTCATTTATTCCAAACTTGAGATATTTTGAACAGAAATCAGTCATTTTCGATGATGTTTCGGAAACTGTCACTTTTATCTCGTTCACATTTCTTTAAAAACTTGAACAACGAGTCCAAAAATACCTGGTGGCATACTCAGTCAATGGGCAATATGTTCGTAGCAATGATTTTGGCCTTACTTTAGTAATGTAAATATACCGACCGAATATATAACCTACCTGTTGTTCGCGGTTGAGTCCAACTGTCTGTCATCGACAGAACAATCTGCCATCGACGTGAGGCGTAATAGGGTGTGAATTTGGGGGAAAAGTTTTGGTTTAATTGGGAGGTGTGGACTTGAAGTCATTTTCACCTTATAATTGTGTTCTGTCTCTCAGAGCTCAAATGAAACTTCAAACAAGAATGTATGTATTTCAAGGGGTGAACGGAAGACTGTCGTAACTCATATTAAATAAAGAAGGAGATACGACAGTTTTCCGTTCAGCCCTCGATTTGCTAAACATTTAGAAATGTATTTTGTGTTTGTATTACTCTAGTGCAAATAAAGTTTTAATGATTTATGTTACCTTTTTTTTGATAACAGATATATTTGCAATTATTTAAATAAGTAAAATGCATTTTTGTAATCCAAACAAGTTACAAAGAAGACATCTTTTAAGCAAAGGAAAGATAACTGTTTCATTAAATGTAAAATTTGTTGTTTTAAGTTGTCTCCCTTATATATTTGATTCGTGCCTTTTTAAGATAAGAGAAAGATAACTTTATCATCAAGATAATATTTGTTCTTCAGAAGTTGACTCTCTTTGTGAATGTTTTATGCCATAGATTTGACAAAATATCTTGTAATTTTTGTTTCAAGAGATAAACACAAATGGTTGGTACAGCACTAAGAGTGATAGGGCAGTGGATATTGTGCAGATTTTATGTGTTTTTTTGCGCACAATTTCTCAATTATCACATGTGGTTATGTTTCACCATGTCTGATATATTTTGCAAGCAGGGTACATTTGTCCTTTTGCATGTGGTATATTTAGGGGTAATTGTTGCCTTTAATTGTATAGGATGAAAAATGATTAGCAGATATTCACAAGTTGCAAAAGGACTTTCCAAAAGGCTGGGATGGGGCGGGCAAAGGTTTTTTGAAAAATTATAACAACAAATGTAATGAAATGGGGAAAAGAAATGTGTGAAGTAAAACATTTTCCCTCAGAATGCATGGCTTAAAAGCATATTTGCTTTGAAAAAAAATAAAATAAAATAAATGTTAGCCCCTGTTTTTATCAGCTTAAAAAGACTGGTATCACACTTGACCCAAAAAAATAATCCTAAAAAGGCAAAGAAAAATGTAAAGTTACCTTAAGTTGTGGTGTAGATCAATTTATTATTTGTAATTTTGCATTGTGGCCATATAAAGGTACACAAATGAGCTTCGCTCTGGAAAAACGGGGCTTAATGCATGTTCCGACCTAAAGTGTCGTCCCAGATTAGCCTGTGCAGTCTAGCCTGTGCAGACTGCACAGGCTAATCTGGGACCACACTTTACTCACATATATTAAGCCCCCTTTTCCCAGAACGCCGCTTAAATATATTTGATTTTAACAGCAGAAGCCAGTAAAGGGAGGTCCGCAAAGAAAGCTTTAAGTGATTCGGGCACGGGTAATAATGTCTTGGGTTGATTTATAATGTGCCCCTCACATTTTGTCACTTCACCTTCTGTTGCCACACCCGCTTTTGAATGATTACACAGTTGAACAATTATAAATTTAAGGAACAGTACTACCTTCATTAAAGAGGATTAATCACCTATTCAACCTATTTTGTTCTCTGTCTCTTTAGCAAAGAAATACCCTAAAATCATTTTTATCTGTGGAACAATAATTTTCGTAGATTTCGTGGGTTGGCCGATCCACGAACACAACACAAACACAGGGAAAAAGTGTTTGTTTTTTAAATCATCAAATGTTATGCTGACGAATTTATATGACATTACAGTATGTGAAATTCTTGCCCTATAATAAAAAGTTTGAGGTTGAGAGCAATTGATACAAGCAGCACATTAAATTATTGAGAATCCACAGTCCAGGGCTTTTTAGGAACTCTCCAGCAAATTCCTTCAATTCTACAAGTCTGTGGCTGTTTTGTGGCTGTTTACAGTACATGCTGTTGTTGTTTCACGATTGATGTGCAAAAACTTGGTGTGAAAATGTCACAGTGACACAAATACCGATAAAGACCATTTGCAGGTTTATTGTTTCACAGTTTTATGTTCAATCACTTCCTTTACGATTGAACCAACCCCCCAAAAAAGCAATGTAGATGTTGTGTGCCCATTGCCACTAGAAGTGGACTATTTGGACCACTTCATTTTGAGTAAAGAAATATTGTAATATCATCCATATGAATGTGTTTTTGTTTGTTGTCAATGATGTTTTTTTCCATGTTTATACGAGTCTAAGTCCTGAGAAAACTGGGTTTAATACATGTGGTTAAAAGTGTCATCCCAGATAAGCCTGTGCAGACCCTAATTTGGAATGACACTTTACAGACATGCTTTAAAAAACAGTTTTCCCCGAACGAGGCTCTTATTGTCTGTGTCAATCATTAATGGTGTGATCTGATTGGTTGTTAATGGTGTGATCTGATTGGTTTAAATCACAGAAGGAGGAGATAGCAAGGGAACCAATGCACCTGGAGGGATGACCTACTATTTATTGGAAATATGTAAATCATTTGCATACATTATGCAAATTATATGCAAATTAGATAGCTTTCTTCCCAGAACTAAGAATAATGGATCAATTGCATAAAGAATAGATTTTAATTTGGAAATCAAAATTAAGTCATTACTATCAACATTTCTGATACTAATACCAATCAGACATACACAGAATGTCTTTCACAAGTTTGATCATAATTACAAATCACTAATAAATCACTAATTTTTTGTATCACTAATACAACAAAAAGAAGATAAAAATAATCAAAATAAGCATTGTGAAAGCGAGAAAACATAATTAGGACAATTATTGTCCATTTTTGATTTCAATCATTACAGTGGTCAAAACGTAATGAAAATTAGTCTGTTTTAACCCTTTGCATGCTGGGAAATTTGTCGTCTGCTAAAAAGGTTGTCTGCTGAATTTCTAAAATTAGCATTTTATTCAATATTTTTTCAAAGAATACTATCAGAATAGCAAACAGTTTGGATCCTGATGAGACGCCACGTTCTGTGGTGTCTCATCTGGATCCAAACTGTTTGCAAAGGCGTTCAAAATTCGGTTCCAGCACTGAAAGAGGTAAAGCCTGAATTCTACTTGTCTTTTCAAAAAGTCTTCATGTTATTGGTCCATTATTAATATTTTGTACTTTTTTCATTGGTAAATTTGGACACCTAATATTTCACAGGATTTGTTTCATGCTTTAAATTCTCTTCACATCTTGTAAGTGCTTGAGAATAACAGTTCTATTTACTTTAACTTCGGTACTAACTTTCTGATTTATGAGCTTTTTATAAAAAAAATATACATTTATATTACTCATTATTCTTGTTATATTTTTTTTATATTTATCACTCATTCTTGTTTCTACAATGTCATGTCTCTTTCTTTGGACAATTATCTTGTACATATTCACTAACATATTGCGACAAAATAATATTGAACAATAAAAGCCTAGTGATGAGGTGTATATACTGTTTTTCAAGTCTGTTAATAAGGGATATTGACCAAGGATGCAGTCCAGGGCCCGTATTCACCAAACAATTCTTAGACTTAAGTCTTATAATAAAGAATATTCTCAAAAGCTGTAATGTACTATAACGACTTGGAAATCAAGGCCAGCATGGCAGTTAACATCTATAATTATATAAGTCTTCGTTTATAAGAACGAGATGTTAATGATATATTAGCACCATTTTACCCTTGATATATGCAATCTCGGGGGTATTTTTTATATAGTCTAATAATATTCTTTATTCTTAAGTCTAAGAATGGGTAGGTGAATACGGACCCCAGTCAACATCACCGTCACAGATCTGTAAAAACAGTTTATGCACAAATATAAGTCTATAAGTGTTCAATATAATTTTTGTCTGGAGCGTATCTTAAAAACTAAAACTTCATTATTTGGAATGAAACAAAGCGTCGTGCCTGTGGGGGGGTTGGGGTATTTCAGGCTCGACAGTGACAGTTCTAGTTTACCATAGTTTCACATGTTATGTGAAGCACTTTTCATTCCTTAGCATTTAGAGCATCAAATATGGATATATAAGCCTAGTTCTGGGAAAACTGGGCTTAATGCATATGCGTAAAGTGTCATCCAAGATCAGCCTGTGCTGTCCGCACAAACTAATCAGGGATGACACTTTTTCGCTTTTATGGAATTTTTGGTTTAAATGAAGTCTCTTTTAAACGAAAAGCCAATCTAGGCGGAAAGTGTTGTCCCTGATTAGCCTATGCAGACTGCACAGGCTTATCTGGGATGGCACTTTACGCACATGCATTAAGAACATTTTTCCCAGAATGCAATTCATATGGTTATATACTATTCAAGAATACAACTTCCAGGTGACTCACAGCAGTCTGTGTGTGCCAAATTTGAGAACCTGATAAATTTTGCTGAAATGTTGACTCGAGCCCTGATTGTACCCATGTCAGCACTTTAGCTTGAAGCACTTCAGCTATTTTCACATTTGAGACTAATTTCAAAATTGTACAATCTATTCAAAGCTTAAGATTCATTTAAACATTCAAGCTTCATTTCGACATTTTAGGTGCATTTGAACATTTTTGGTTCATTTGCACACTTTAGGTTATTTCAGCAATTGTGTTCATTTCATCATTTAAACTTCATTTAAACACTTTAGGTCCATTTAAATACTCTAGGTTCATTTTACAATATGTTGATTTTAACATTTTACATGCTTTTTAACATTGAAGCTTCATTGCAACACTTTAGGTTCATTTGAACACTTTAGGTTCATTTCAACACTTTAGGTCTGTTTTAGCATTTTTGATTCATTTCATCATTTTAGGGTCACGTGCAGGAAGTGCTAAAGATAATACTAGGTCACGAGCAGGAAGTGCTAAAGATAATACTAGGGAGATTGTTATGGTGACCCCTCAGCCAGGGTCACTAGGTACTCCTTACTTTGACCTAAACATGTTTGTGACCTTGACCCTAATTGTTTGACATTGATATTGAAAATGTAACATTGCCCTTTGTTCATTGCTATATTTAACTTAGATTGCCTTGTGCGTAATGTTTGAATAAATTCTAAACAAATATATATATTTAGTTCAGTATTATATTGGAATTTATAACACTTGTGAGTTGTTGATTGTGAACTTTGACCCTTGTGTTTGTCATTTAAGTAATGTTTGAGTGATTTCTTAACAAATGCATGCCAATTTTTTTATTTTTTTTATTCCACTCAATTATTTTTGAAATTACAACATTAATCAATAGATTGGTAATTGCCTATATATAAGATATTGGCTTGAATTAATCATTATGTCAAATTTTCATGAAAGTGTTTTGACTTGAAGATGACAATGGGAATTATTCATCCAAAAAATTGTATATATCTACTGAAACTATCTACTAAATATATTATATGTACATTTTCTTTAATCATTCAAACCAATAGTCATTTTATTTGTTTTGTTGCCTTAATGATTTTCATGATTTTATATGCCTTAAAACATGGATTGATTACTAATTCAGGTATAAAGATCTATTGTAATATGCATTGCACAGGTCAATTACTATATGTGTTTAACCCTTTGAGCGCTGGAACCGGATTTTGAAGGCCTTTGCAAACAGTTTGGATCCAGATGAGACGCCACAGAACGTGGCGTCTCATCAGGATCCAAACTGTTTGCTATTCTGATAGTATTCTTTGAAAAAAAATCAAAGAAAATGCTAATTTTAGAAATTTAGCAGACAACATTTTAGCAGACGACAAATTTCCCAGCATGCAAAGGGTTAA
>VMBQ01001942.1:107918-158096 GCA_007657795.1 Dreissena rostriformis
ACTAGGTCAAGTGAAAGTGGGTGCTATATTTTACCCAAAGTCAAAGGTTTTGGTGCTAAATCTTTTGCATTTAACGCCTGTGTTCTGTGGAACAAATTACCTTCTGCTTTAAGGAATATTACAAGTATATCTACTTTTAAGTTGTCAGTTAAAACTCATCTTCTTAATATGTAATCATCCTTTTAGATCCATGTAGATAGTTTTTAATTTACCCACATTTTAATATGTCTACTTTTTTATGCAAATGATTGTCTTTCATAACTCAAATCTGTGATATTCATCCCATGCCTCTCTATGTCAATACCATCAATATCCAAGGACCACAATGGAAATAAGAGATTAAGTTCTCTTTTTTGTGTAATCCTTGATGTAATGTTAATGACATGGTTTCATTTCTCATACATGTTTATTGTTTTACTATTTTATCATGTATGTAGATATGTTTTATCATGTTGTGTCATTATACTGAAATAAATCTATCTATCTAACCATCAATATCATGACCTATATGTAACATATAAATAAAATAAACCATTATGCTAAATAATCATATATATTTCTTCAAATCAATTAAATTGGACTCATTTAATTTTCAGTTTTACTCTTATTGGGCATGTTTCTTGTGAAGGAAAATGTAAATCACGGGCGTTATTTTTACACGCAGAAATCCCACTATTTTGGTTAGTATAGTTTTAATTTTAAGGGTTGAGAAATAAACATACGATGATAAAAAATGATAAAGAGCATAAATGAAACCAATGCGAAAACCCATGTAATTATTAACAAAAATTGACATGTTTCTCTGGAAATTGACATATAAGTTGTTCTGTAGTTGTTTGTTTATTATTGAAAAACATAATTTATTTTTAAAATTCGAGAACTGAACAAAATACTTCATTATCAGCCATCTACGTGACTTTTCCAGCAAATGACAGCCGCACTAGTTTTCTTGAAAAGCACGGAACTTGTGACAATCATCTCACTATTAAACAAACAAAGCTTATGTTTATAAGCAGTCGGAATTTGATCATACTATTTATATTTGTATAAAGTGTCCACAAAATCAAATACTTTCTTTGCTAAGGGAATACACAAAATTGAAACCGCAATAATACAACTTAAGTAGACATTTAAATGTCTTGTTTGGGCTTATTGTCAATCTGACCATTTTCACATATATAGAGGCTTCAACTTAAGTGCTCATTAAAGTGTAATTACCTTATACCGTTGATGATATTGACATACACAGTATAGTGACACACGCAGTATAGTGACACACGCATTATAGTGACATACACATTTCAGTGACATACACACTATAGTGAAATACACATAACAGTGACATACACATTACAGTGACATACACATTATAGTGACACACGCAGTACAGTGGCATACACATTATAGTGACACACACAGTATAGTGACACACGCGGTATAGTCACACCCAGTATAGTGACACATACAGTATAGTGACACACGAAGTATAGTGACACACATCGTAGTGGCATATACTTATACAAAGTATACAAAGATCAAACTAGTATTGTACCCAGTTCAATATTCAGGTGTTAGACAGTGTTTTGTTTTGGGATACCCAGTTTTACACGAGAAGAATGTGCGACCCTAAAATTATCGAAAGTCTAAACGAAATATAAAAAACATGCAAAAGTAGTATACATTTTTTCCGCCAAACAGTACGGTTTCTTTGTGATTTTGGGAATCTTGTTCAACAAAATAATGCAAAATCAGTGTTCAATTTAGTTTAATCAAAATATGTATTAGTATTTCATTATTATAAGAAGATGCATAAATGTAGATTCCGGCACTTATACTGTGGTGTAGAGAAGCGTCGAAGCTTATTTGAGCCGCGTTTTGGTAAAAACTGAGCTTAATGCATGTGCGTAAAGTGTCATCCCAGATAATTATGTGCTGAGCGCAAAGCCTTATTATGGTCGACACTTTACACGGTTATGGTATTTTTCGTTTAAAGGAAGATTCTTCTAAGCTAAAAGCCAGTTTGTTCGGAAAGTGTCGTAGCTGATAAGCCTATACGGAATGCACAGGCTTATCTGGGACGACACTTAACACACATGCATTAAGCCCAGCTTTGTCAGGACGAAGCTTATTTTCCTGGCACTCCGCAGTGGGTGATGTCCGGGTCGATGGTCAGAGACAGGTTCTTGCATTTCGCCTTGGAAAGCTCGCACCTGTGCAACAAAAATGAAATCGAGTGTTGAATACGCAAACGTATGGAGTTCGATAATGTGTGTAATTCGAAGTTTATGAGGTCCTTCTGCGCCAGAGAGTGCATTATGTGAGGACCCGGAGTGTGTACCAGCTCCCCACCTAATTAACTTTGCTATACTCGCGAAAGTTGGGACGAAATTTGAATTATATCCCCAATTTCCAGCTATTTAGTTCTTACTAAAAGATTTTCATTTTGACTGTGGTCTTGGGTAGGTTGGGGAGCCGGTGTACACGAAGGAAACAACACCTGTCAGGTAGGATGGCCACCAACCAAACTCACATGCTTCCGGGAACTGGGATTGAACCCCGGTCGCCCGTCGAAAAGCGCTAATACCAACCACTGCGCTAACCGGCCAGCCGGTGCGATACGGATCTGTAATGTCTGACCGAGCATCATGCTCAAATGAACGAGCGTGACGAACGTGATATCGAGTAACCTGCTAAAACAGTGTAAAATCATTATTATGCGTTGGGCAGAACGTTTCGTTGATTTTGTAGGTTGACCGATTAACAAATTAAACACATAAAATAACCGACGTAAATTTTTTTTTTTCTAAAAGCAGAAACCCACGAATTTACGTGTCCACGATAATTTTTTTAACCACGAAATTTTATGCCGACGAATACAAATGACGACAGTAAACGAGCGTCACGAACGAAAAATCGAGTATCATGCTCAATGAAAAACCAGCGCGTTCTTAAGGCCGAGCATCATATTGCCGATTGAAGCGTCATGCTCGTTAATGAGGGTCAGGCCATACAGACCCTTTTAGTCAGGTCTACTGTTTAGCGGCTGTCCGGTAAGCGCAGGTTGGTTTACATGGAAGGAGTGTGAAGACACATTCCGAGTTCTGACGTTATGCCGCCTCAGGGGCGGAAGGACCTCATACATTTCGGAACACACACTTCTATTTACATCCATTCTCCACGAATGCATATTTGGAAAGCAATCGGAAAAAACTATTAAAAAAAACACGTAACGATGACATTTTGTTCTACGACTGTATGACATTCGTCTTGAATATGTCGAGTTTAAAAATTGTATCACGAGAGGAATGGAGTCGCCACCAGTCTTTTCGCCCTAAATCCCCTATTTATATAATAACATGGCGGCTTACTTGGTTGATGTTTACATTGTACGTTGTAATGTCGATTAAGAAATATGTTACGTGTGTATCTCCGAGTTCACAAATAATAACAAGTTTAGTTTAAACCTGTTTAGTTTAGCTCGATTGCATTTAGAGTACTTACTACTTATTTAAAACGCCCTCGATTCCGTTTCCTGGGCCTAGAACCAGTACTTGGTGTCCTTGGGGGAGAACGCTCCCACAATGTGGATCGAACCCGTGACCTTCCGGTAGCTAGGCAGACACCATATCAATTACACCACGGCGACAAACAATGATTGTCACACAAAAAGTGAAATCAGCAAAAACAAATTATACCGGTTTGGATACAGTTGCCCGTCCGTTCCACAGACGACATCAAACGACGTGGCGCAGTTAATGGAGTGAACGTTTTGGCAGAAGACATTTTGAACAACAGCGTTAATCGGGTTGACAGTGGTGGAGGCTTCCGGTGTTGCTGTTGTAATGTCGTGGTTTACCGTTGTCATGGCAACAGTGCTCGTCACGACGCATGCGCCGTGGTTTTGCAGTCGGAGTCTGGAGCTTCCCGAGTGGAGACTTCCGCACATCGCGTGGGTAAAGTAACAACTGTTGGAAATAAAAGACAAATATTGATATATAGTATGACTTTAAATAACATGACGATGTGACGGGGGAGGAATCTGTTTTTAATTAAGCTCGATTGCATCGACATAATAAGGCTTATTGACACGCTCTCGAGTCAAATTCTGGGTGGAACCAGTACTTGCTATCTTTTGGGGAGATGTAAAGAACGCGCCCACAGAGGGGATTGAACGCGTTACCCCCCGGTCGCTAGGCGGACACCATATCAACTAAGCCACGGCAACCTCTTCATTTCATCTATTTATTCGTGAATTTATTGGGATTGGGGTAGGGGGCACTAAACCAGAAACAAAAAATGCGTTTCTTTCTAACTGGTTTTCGTAGGTTTTCCCGTTCGATCCGCAATTTTTTTCGTCTCCAACGGTCACGTGCGTGGCACAGTCTACCAGCAGTAGCTCCAGACAGAGAGCGTCGTTGTAGTAGACATCCAGGAAAACAATGGCGGCATCCACCTCGTTAGGGTTCGGTACATGCGCATCCGGAGGTTTACCGGATGTGAAACTGACTGAAAATTTGGGAAAATGTTGACCCTTGTCGTGCAAAAATGAGTCTTATGCTTGATGCTACGCGTAGCGTATCTCCAGACCAGCCTTTGCAGTCATGCTAGGAGCTACGCTGTCTTTTATAAAGTCGCGCAGGATTTAATCGCATCATTAGCGCAGATCGTAGCTCCTGACCAGATTGCGCGGATGCGCTGAGCCACGCTGACAGCATGTGGCATAAGACCCATTTTCGCATGACGCAAATCATTAAAAAAATGAGAAATAAGCTAGGCTTGGTGCGATTCTTGAGGTATTTTCAACAATTAACAATCCCGGATATCATTCTCCGTTTGTCTGTGTACGAACGATCGTGTAGATATTTAGTTGTTATTATTGTGATGACTGATTCAAAAGAAGAGTAAAAGCTCCAATTATGAAAAAACGTCTTATTAAATAACACACAAGGAAACGAATGTATCGAACGAAAACAGTGTTATATACAGCTTTTCTGTCTAAAATGAAACAAACGTTAATTAATGTGTTAGGCTTATTCTGCTGACCGTAAATAGATTAACGTACTTACTGTACATAAGAAAGATCACAACGAATCCGAATTTCGATGCCATGGTTTGGTTCCACCTTAGATCTTTGGGGTTTGTATTCTCTTCACTGATAAGACTTGTTCGTGAAAGTTGTATCCATAAAAGAGCATCAACAAGACCTGACCCATATCTGCGTTGATAACCAACTCCAAAAAGAGAATTGTAGTGCTCATCGCATGGACATTAAAAGAAGGTCAACATGTGAACAATATATAACGAAGGCATGTGTCACAAAATTTAAAGCAAATCTTTAATTAAGGTCAGTTCTAATTTTCTTTGTGGATGAATTAAAATGTCCCTTTTAACAAAGAGAATGTGTGTGAAACATTACAGGAATCTGTGCTGGTTTGAAGCAGCAAATGAGTTTAATTAATTTAATAAACCCTGGTTCCAGAAATTTCTGGAGTTTAGTTTAATTTAAGTGAACAACTTCAAAATTTTATATTTTTGAAAGAGCTTACACTTGTGCAACCTATTTTATAAAAATCTAAACAAAAAATAATTATAACATATGGTAAAAATAAACAACATAGTGTACTGCATACAATGATAAAATAAAACAAGTTGAATAAAATATTAATTTTTGGTTAAAGATACGATGTATCTTAAGATGTTTCTGCAATACGGTCCCAGGACTTCAACTCTGATAGTCTTAGTATGATGCGCGTTCATTTTCTGTGACACCACAGCGTGAGCGTGTTGTTCCTTTTGTAGCGATTGGAAATATATCACTTCACTGTGGTGTCACTTCTTAACTTAATGTTCATTACATTTAGTTCCATGATACGAAAATGTTAGCACATTGACAACATGTGATGGCTTGAAACAGAGACTAATTAATATGACCTGGGCGTCGTGTAGAGAATGGGTACACAATTCAGTACTTAACTTCGTGAGTGAGTGCATTGTCCTGCGGCATTCAGTAACTGAGACCAGTTCGGTAAATTTTGTCAAATATGCGAGCTGAACTTATACTAAAATTAAGATATCACGTGATCTAGACTAGAAACTTTCAAATTGGGATCGGCATCGTCACAGTTTAAGTTTCGTGATGATCAGTGACTTTGGTGTAAAAGAGTTGTAGCACCATTTTGGCATCATAATGGTAATAATTCAAACATCCGCCTAAATTTGAACATTTCTGTTTAGGTTTGCCCTAGCCGATATTCGTGTGTTTTATCCGATTAGTGTTTAAAATATCACGTGCAAAACGGTTCACCTATTTAAAAAAAAAACTGGTGGTTAAATTTTAGCTGCATTTTAATATTTAATTTCAATTGACTCAAATCAAACACGCTATATGAGTTTCAATAAAATTGGCAAGATTAGGGAGAAGGTGCGGTTTTCGTTTTCGTTTACAGAATGTGTGTCGACTGAAGTTACAAGGTCATTTATCAAATGTATGTATTTTCTTAAGTGATTAGAATGATGTGTCGGAGAGTCGTCTGTAAGAACCAGATAACTAGGGATAAGATCACTGTCATAATTGGAGGTGAACGGTCAAATAAAAAGGTCCCTTGCAGTTTAATTCGGAGCCTTTTGGCATGTTTTGAAGTTTGTCATTAAATGCTTCAAAATGATAAATTTAAACATCGGAACAAAATACTTCCAGTAAAAATAAAGAAGAAAAATTAAAGAAAGAAAAATAAAGTAATCCACACCGGGACTCGAACCACTGACCCTTGGTGTAAAAGTCTAGCAATCCTCGTTATGTCACAAAATATAACGATAACAACAGAACTCTCCAAATTATGTAATCGTTTTGCGTTTGTAACGCGTTATAATTTTTATGTTTTAAATCGTCAAAAGATGCATATTGCATATTTTAGAGCATGGTAAATGTTCAGTATTCATGTTTCCTCGCAAATATTATAACTTACTACAACGAACAATTGCAGATCTGATACAATTGTTTTCAATTTCGTCAATTTACCAAAACGTAAACAAGTCCCTGTAATAAGTGATTAGAATGATGTGCCGGAGTGTCGCATGTAAGAACCAGATCACTAGGATTAAGATCACGGCCATAATTGAAGGTGAAAGGGCAGATTAAAACGCCCTTTACACTTTTATTCGGAGCCTTATTCTGTTCAGCATAGATAGAATAAATAAAACAATTGGGTAAGTGATGAGCATTATGAGACGGAGTGTCGGATGCAAGGATCAAGATAAATGTCACAATTAAAAGGACACTATCACACCCAATGTCAATTCAATTTATAATACTTCGTATAACCTTGGGTGTACCAGTTACGAGCACAAAACCACGTGCCTTATCCAAGGTCACGGTCGGAGTACACGGTCAAACATAGCGATCGATTTACCAGACTCTTGCAATCGTGTTAAATTGACTATCTTCGGAATCCTCCGTTAGATTGATTTATGCAATAAATCGTCTGCTGAGCCCGAGTGCAGGCTCTAAGTCCAAGGTTTAAGTTTTGCATTTGGGTTTTGTAAATTTAAATGTTACAAAAACAGGGCAATGGTACCGAACAGTTCGATCCAGCAAGGTTTCGCCTTTGCCAGAAAGTAGTACAATAAACGATTACTTACAACGATTACGTCAATTATGGAAGATGTTTGTTCAGTATAATGTGTTGGTTCGTTAATAAGTTGCGTTTACATGTGAATTTTGCGTGCAGACGGTTCAGCGAGGGCACTTACATGTATGTTAAAATCAACTGTTAAAATAATATCATTTATTCTTTTGTCTCTGGCAAGCACTAAAGAATTTTCAATTGAATGCATAAATGATCTAGAATCCGCACTAGGCGGTCTATAAAACAAGCCAAAGAGAAGTGATTTAGTTTTAAAGGGAAATACGCCAATCCATAAACATTCGACATTATTTATTTCATGATCATGTCTTCGTTTGAAAGCAATACTGTAAGGGCGATCCTTGCGAATTGGTTGGTGGAAGCCTTCAAAGAGGAGATCAGTAGATGGGATAGAACTATTAAACCATGTTTCAGTTATACCAATTAGGTCATACTCGCATAGACCTGTGTAAAGAACATCTTTTTTTATGCATCAGACTTTGAATATTATAACGAACAAAACTTATGTGGTTAGTTGATGAAGAAATGAGAAAGGAAGAACTGTTTGCATCTGTGTTAAAAGATGGATCAGACATAGTAGGCCCTGGGTTTTGATGAATATCACTTGATCGTAATACGACTTTACAGATCCAACAACATGTTCCTATACACCAGAAACATTTTAAAAGCGTTTTGAGAAAAAGAATGTCAGTTTGTATGTCTGTTCCTATTAGGAAACGTGTACCTGGGTGTTCAACAATCAGTAATCGGTTTGAAGACATGTAAACATAAATGTTAATGAAAAGATACTTGTTACATTAAGCCATAATTGGCATGCATATAGAAAGTGTAGGAATAGTGGAAATATAGCTGGTGCTCTATATGCAACCATAACAGCGTTTGCTGGTCTCTGTTTAATGCACATCATTATGATTTGTTCCAATATATACGAGATGAGCCAAAAACGCTGACATGATGTTATTGATCATGTTGACATATTGCGAAATGGTTGATGTTTNTTCATAAATTGCGCTCGCCGCCCATATTTCAGGGCGTCGGCGCGGGGTATTGGGTATAGTTTTCAACTAGCAATAACCACGCCTCGGATAAACCTCATTGGCTATGGTACCGCCACTGCGCAAAGCTACATGTAACAATATACACTTTTCAACTGTTTATATAGTTAGTTGGTATTTCATTTATAATTTATTACAATATCAAGAATTCAACTCAGATACAATTCTCCTATGGTTGACATTATTTTTCCGCAATTCCACCTGTTGAAGAAGTATAATACTATTATTATCCTACATTTCTATTTTTGAATAACGTCCCTTGAATTCATGGGACATAATTATAGCCACGTTTACGTTGCATTCGGCAACAGATTATTGCTGGGTAAAAAATCAAGATTGTGATTATTGAACTTTGTAAAAAAATCTTCGAACATGTATACATTTGTCGCTTTGACAATCATTATATCCGAACGTTTTGAATTAAAGTTAATAATATAATAATAACCTTCAAATAATTGCGTCGTATGCTGGCATAGCCCATTTTAAAACGAATATTGGCACAAATTGCAAAATTGCATTATTTTAAAGAATCAGACCGAAGAATAAACATTATGTTGTCAGTCCGTTATATCTTTATTTGTAACAAAAACGGGTGTTTATCGAAAAAAAAAATATTATCATAAAAGGCAAGTACTATAATAACGGATTATAATTGTTTTTGTGTATGTTTGTGTCCTGTCATCTGCTGTTTGTCATAATGCTTGGCAGTTGATTCCTGACCATACAAAAAGAACCACGCGTTATAAACAGGCTTCTTGCCTGCAGGTGCAGCTAAAGGCGTAAGGTTGTCGACTGCCATATGCCTAATTTAATGATTTGAACTATTTCGGTTCTCACTTATTATACAAAACTACCATAAATAGGGATGTGTTTCGATTTCATTGTTCTGAAGGTATGTCTATATGCTCTAGTAGCCTGATTACAAATACGCGTGTGTGATTATTTCAATTTTTAATGAGAAATTAGATGTTTGCAAAAACAGGTAAATAACAATTGTTTCATTTATTGATTCATAAGATGCCAAAACTGATGCAATGACCATTTCTGACCCGTGTTGCAGCGTACTGTCAGCATTTTCCTTTTTTGTAAACTATTGACAGAAATGTTCTCTTTGCTTCATATGTAGTCTGCTGACATGACTTATTGGTACAGCTGTCTAGAAAGGATATAGACAGACAATGCAGTACATTGTTGTGTTACACATACGCCTAAACAAAATGTTACTTAACAAACATTTTAAGATTAAACTGCACGGCAATTGCGAAGGGCTTTAAGCGAACTTTGATCAGACCTAAAATATAATTCATAACCGACCTGACGCAATGGCCATTTTATAAAAAAATAATATATAAACATATGTTCATGTTTTTAATACTATGACTGTTTCTGTGTTATTGTTCTTATCAATTATCCCATGGCATTGATAGGCGAAATGCACCACTGTGGTCATGGCTATGCAAGCATAGTGACAAACGTGCACGATAATTCCGCGAAGTCACTTTAGCTCCGTCTATCGTTTACAGTTGACCAATTAGTTTCATTCACCACGGTTCTGTAACAAAATCTTAGCACCGCACCTTTCTTTATCCAGACGTCTACGTGTCCTCTATTTGAAAGAGAATTAGGTTCATTGAAAAATGAATTGGTGAATAGGGCCCAAACTTGAGAAACATAGAAACTGGCGATACGGCTGTCGGAATAGCAAAATCAGAAACTGCAAAGAAAATATGGCAAGACATCGTAAGCAATATGATAAGAAAAATGGCGACATATGTATTCAAAAGATCACAAAAAGCGACAACAATGCGTAATACAATGTCTCTTTAGATCATCGATGGCACAATACAAAACATCCACAAATACGCTTTTAAAGAATAACTGCAGTGGCTGATAGATATGAGGAAGATCCCTCAACAATTTTTCAACCACGATCTATGCAGTATCCCTTCTTGATTGTTTGACAACGATTTATTACCTCGTGCCCCCCCCCCCCCCCCCCNGGTTAATTCCATTTGGAAATTGGGCGACTCTTAAGACGGCGTCTCTCCTCTGCAAAATATCCTTTGTTCTCAAAATTGTACGTTCTAGTCGATACACGAGAAATATGTGAGCCATATCTCACAGATATCCACATCCATTTACTTCTGGGGTTTAAGATGGGTATTCTAATGGACCATCAACAGGATATAACACCTTAGTAGATGTAAAGGCGTGATCGACACCAATGTGAAGTTAACATACAACACTGCATTTATAAATAAGAAAGAATCCTTTCTCAAGAATGTGGCAAATCAAACAAACACGCTTGCATAACATTACTTTTCAAATAGTTTGCAGACAAGAAAGTTAATGTCAGATATGCACCTAGAGAATCAGGGGGTTATCACAGGATAGTCAATATGGCGAAGCCCATGTCGAGACAGGTATTTTTATACCTTGCATAACTTTTGTTGTTATTTATAAATGCCGCTCACTTTCTAGCCATGTCAGTAAGAAAGTGGTTAGCCTTTATTTTGTATTTATATTCGCTTTATCTCTCGACTTTACTCGCTACGAGTTTTCTTGGTGGGAACTGAAATTGCATGATCCCGCTAAGAAATTTCGTAGCGAGTGTTTATTACAGTGCCGAGTATTGGTAATTGATATTTCTTGTTTGTTCTTATTTTAAGTCTCACAAGTTTCGAAATTGCAATTCGATAAAATAAACTTTTATCTGATAAATAAATCTTTAAATTTCTTTATTGCACGACAATGCACATATGTAAATAGCAAGCATCAAAGCAACGCTTTTAGGATCAGGTTAAACAAAACTGTGTGTAGAAAAGTATTTCCCTGTCCATTTAAAGACTATATGAATTACGTTTAATGTATTTCCTTAATTCGCTGTTACAAAGACGATAACATTTGTAAACGGTTTCATAAAAATATTCTTCTTGATCCTTACTGTACAACTGTCCCACTCACAAGACACTTAATAGATTTGAATTGCTTTCGAAATGATGTAAATCGAGGCTAGTGTATGGATTGTGTAATGACAAATATTTATCCATAAATGGAACCTCTCTTTGGTGGTTATATTATTGCCGTATATTGACTGTACTCTTTCTTTGAGTGCTATATTTGTGTAATGTATTGTAAAAAATTGTACTTTACAGCCTCGATGTTTGTGCCGTTCATATCTTCAAGTTGGGATCATTACATTAGACACTTTCTTCATTTTTTCATACTTTCCAAATTAGTCCATTTTAAGATGAATAATAATATAAAAATATACGTTTCTAAAACATGTACACCATGGACATATAACCAAATCGTCAATTTGTATAAACATCAAAGCCATGTTCAATAGTAAATGCACATTTTTATCTCAAAATCAATAGTCTTTCTTCTATAAGGACTAATCATAATACCAGTTTAATATGTCCATATAGACACACGACCGATCGATCGACCGACTTTCCGATATTGCGAAAATATTGGTCAATTATGTTTAATTGCTTCAGTCAATTTTACAGAAAATCTCAAAATGGCATATATTTATGTTATATATTAATTAAAACACATAACTTAAGTTCAAACATATTTACTTAATCTCGCACCATCTCTTTCCGCATATTTAAAAGAATAATTGGAGTTATTCCACAATTTTTTCGGTTCTTGATTTCTAATATAACACGAGATAAATAATGCGTAAATTGTACCCAATGTTCTTTAGCTTACCATATTATTTGTTCGTACACATTTTAACGTAACTCTTATGATGAACGACGACTTAAATGGTTAATGCACCAGACATTCAAGACAAATGATGATATACTCGTTCTTCACAGACACGTTTGACACCAAAATCTATATATAATTCTTCTGTACACTTTCCGTTCGTAAAACTTATCGTTTCTTCTGTGGCGTTAACTTGAGAGTGTTGAGAGAACATACAATTAATGCCCGATGCAACATGTTTACGTGGTATGATGTTGAGACGCAAAGCAAGTAATACAGTAGTTATCACGCAAAACAATGAAATAAATCGACATTGGTATATGTGCTAATAATTATATTACACATAAACAAAGAAATTACTATTTGAAAATAATTTTTGAGTGAGAAGTTTATTTCGTGCGTTCAAAATACAAATACGCTGTAGAAGTTACCGCATCGAAGATTTATTTCACATAAAAATAATAGAATTTTGTAAGCGTACGTTTATTATCATTGAAGCTGTGTAACTCCGAACAATGTATTTTGTTGTTGTTTTTTTTTGCTCTGAAAAATGTACTTTTTTACTTGTATACATGCTATTGAAATACGCATTGACTAGAATCAAATGTTTATCACCACAATTCGAACGTGACATTGAATATGAGCGATCGATTGCTTGAGTATAATTTTAAATTTAGTGTTTTTATAATTGCATGTAAAATGTCAAATTATAATGGTTAAATGCTGAACCAATTTCCTAGGTTTATGACATTTCAGAGTCAGAAACAGCATTTATAAAAATAAGGTGTTATAATCCATCGTCTATTGATATAAGATTTAGACAATACATTAAAGAATAACGTTTAATTTTGAAGACCTTTTCAGTTGCAGGATATTTGTTTTAAAACATATGCGTACTTTTGGCGACATATCATGTGTGGTTACGTTATCAGAGGGCAAAGCATAATGTGATATATTCAATGATTGATGGCGCATGTCCTTTTATTCGAACGCTTGTAATAATGGTAAGCGATTATTTTTAAATTCCTGCTAATTATTTGTACACACTATTTGGTGGGTTTCAAGAGCTAAACGAAAAGCCTAAGATGCGCAAAATTAATATATATATATTAGGTTTGATAGAACTCGATACACATTAACAGGTAAGTAATTATTTGTATTATCTGCCTTTCTATTATTGAAATCCAATGCATTAATTGGTTAAAAAATACGGTTGTGTCCATATTTAAACAAAAATAATGGTGTCAAAGCTTGGTATAAAATCGTCAGTATCCGTAGAATGTCAAAATATTATTTTTTGACCCTGATCGACACGTCTACTTATTGAATGAAAGTAGAGACTTGTAACAACTATTTTGCATTTCGAATACAAAACGACAATGTTTTTTCGAAGATTTGTGTTGAGATTTCTTATACCATGACAACCAGAGTAACCTATGTACCAACAATTATCAGTACCAAAAATGAAATTTGGTGTTTATTATGCTAATTTAACAATAAGCGCAGGCCGGATGACTGACGCCATAAAAAGGGAGATTTCAAAGGCTAACTCATGCAATTCGTGTTCAGGTGAGCATTATGATTTGCTCTTTACTTGTAAAATTTAAACGTTTAATTAAAGCACGTTTTCTGATGTTAAACTTTTGGTTTATTTTTAAAATAAATGCAAGTCATTCATAGACTGAAAACGTCAAAAGCAAGCTAGATTATTTAGACGCTCTAAATCACCCTATACAACACTTTCAGCATACAATCGCACTGCATTTGAGAAAACGTGTTTTCTGCTGTACTTGTTTATGTTGTTTGCCTTCAACCCGAACACTTGAAAAACTTAAACATGCAGTCAATCTAAGTGAGTGTATGTACGATACATGGTGACAATAGCCCAGTACCATATACTAGCTAGACATAATGTAATGCTACTATAAATACTAATTTGATGGAAGTCCCCGTAAGGACGTTCATTAATTGCGCTCGCCGCCCATATATAAGGGCGTCGGCCCGGGGTATTGGGTATAGTTTTCAACTAGCCATAACCACGCCTCGGATAAACCCCTGCGCAAAGCTACTTATATAACATGTTTAACGGTTTATATATTAATTCGGTATTGCAGTTATATCTCATTACAATATTAATTATTGAAACTCAACTTCTCAGTTTTTACCGTTGACACTATATTGCGGCATTCCATCTGTTTAAGATGTATACTAAAAGTAGTATTCTAATTTCGACTAATAGATTATGTCCGTTGTATGCAAGGAAGATTGTTTAAGCCCGGTTTACGTTGCATTCAACGATAGTTTACAACTGATTCAAAAACTAAGTTTGTGATGATTGAACTTTGTTTAAAACTCTTCAAAAATGTATATTATAATATTGTCTTTATTGATAATCATTACATTCAAAACGTTTGAATTCAAGTTATTAATAAAATTGAAAAATTTGGAAATAATTAAAGAAAATGAGTCTTAGGCTGGAGGCTTATTATGAAACAAAGTGTGGCACTCAATGGAATAATTGCCTTATTTAAATAAATATTAGAATAAACATTATATAGTCATTCCGTAATAAAACGTGTGTTTATCGAAAACAAACCATATCAATCAGTAAAGGCACGTACAGAAATACCGTATGATGTTTGGTTTCTGTATTTGTTCGTCATTTCATTTGTTTAGCCATGCTGTTGGGGGATTGATTCCTTGCCATAAAGAAAGGACCACGCATTATATCAAGGCTTCTCTCATTCAGTTGCAGCTAAAGTTTTGACTTCTTACATTTGCCTTATTTAATGATTTTGACTTTTTTAGGTTTCGCAAATTATACCATGTTACCGAAAATAGGGATGTGCTACGGTTTCATTGTTCAAGATGTGTTTCTAAGTGCTACAATAGCCCGCAAAGAAAAACACGCTTGTTCTTAAACCCATACACTAGAACGGCTTCATAAATAGTGTATAATTGTTGTAATCCGTTTATCCAGAACATGCCGACCCATTTAAAGGATTGTAAAGGGTCACTTTGGCTTGTTCCCCCTCCTAATTCTAGCCCATTCTAAAGCAATTGTCCATATCATAAACAATAACATTCGTCGACATCCGGATGTGTCAACATGTTAAATATATGCGACGAACATTTATTAACTATGTTATTTATCAACGACCGTTTCTAGATCCGTACATAATCCATCGTCTTATTGGTGTATTAACATCCGGCTGTAATTGTATCAATATTTTTTTGTATTGATTGGCAGAGCACGAGATTTGCTCTACACTGAGTTTGAAATAGAAGGCGTTGAGTCGCGAATAGCATTAGACGTGTACATAAATCGTGTACAACAACATGTATGGACATGAATGTGTATGTTCGTTTATCTTATAAATTATATTAAATGATTTGGTATTTGTAATAATCAATTCCCTTTATGTGAACATTTAGTGAATGATTGGTATATAAACGAGGCAAACTCACAATAAACAATTCTCCGATCGTTGTTTAACAATATGTTTTCTGGGTGCTTGTGAATTATTTGTGGTTGCGTAATTGACATATCGACGGAACATCGTACATATTAAAATCAAACTCATTTTCTAGTGTTGGTTATCTTTTTTAGTTTCGAACAGTTGATTAGGTTTATGCGATTTGGTATTTAAAAGAGCAATATATAATTAGGGACAGAACAATTGCGGGAGATGAGCAAAAACATTCAGTAAGTCGTTTCATTTCAATTTATATCGATGAACTAAACGTCACTTGATCAAGAACCCTTAAATGAGTTATCAAATATCTTAAAATGCATGCTTTGATTTCCGGAAACTATGACTTTATGAAAGTGAATAAGTAATAAAGTTACTAGCCGCTTGTGGAAAATGGGGCACATATGCTGCTTTCATTATGGTTCTGTTATCTACAATTCACAAAGGGTACGCGGTAAAATTGTCCATTAGACTGATACTCGGAAACAACAACTAAATACGCAATCTGTTCGTTTTGTTGAACCACCACGGATTGGAAACTCATAACGTGTGATTTGCTGCTCAACACTGGTAATATTGTTACTCTTAACTCTACAAGACCATCTCGGATTGGCCTACTGGTCCCATTGCTAACGCGGCTAAAGCATCAGAGATTGCACTAAGGGGTCAAATAAATAGGCGTTTACTATTCGTCTCAAGGTAGCAGAAAACCAATAAAAACAATATTCAACCGCAAAAAAAACATTACTTTAAAATTAAGACAATGTAATGATAACTAAACTTACTGGGCCATCTAATATTTATATTTGTAACAAATTAAAACAAACAAACCATTACGCGTGATAATTTGCAAAGAAAATATACGTATTACAATCAACTGTGAGAAGTCTACTCAATCAGGTTGCACTTGCCGCTAATTTTTCAGCGCGTCGGCTCAGGGGCTTGGAAATAGTTTTCAAATAGAAACAACCACGCTTTGGGTAAACCTAATTGGTTCTCAGTGTAGTACCGAGCTGTTTACTTTGTCAATATTTCTATTTCGAAACGCAATGTTATAATAACACATGTTGAACTGTTGTATTTGTTGACTTGATGTTAGAAATATTGTACTGTACACATTACATGTTTTACTTGTATTTTCAATGAATAAACTAGTTTGTTTGAACATGAAAACTAAAGCATTATATTATACTGGCGCAATGATACATAAACAAAATTAACTAGTTAACATACATTTATAGACTCGCCTCTAGGTTTTATTTGCCAGGGTTTGCAGTTCATCGATTGGACTATGCAAACCTGAACTTTTATTTACAATACTAATATAATTCAATGATTGATCTTCTCAATCATTTATTTACAACTTTATATTGGTCGATACCGCTTATAAATAGGCATACTCTATCAAAATCATAAATTATACTAAACAATCAAAGACACGCACACACGCGGGAAATATACAAATACCATTTTTAAGCCAACATAAATGTCTTAGAGCTTTTCAGTAAGATAACTGTGGTTTTTGTTTGTCATACAACGTTAAACCTATTTTTTAAAAAGAACTCTGCTAGTTTGGTTATGAAGTTCTCTGTAAAAATGCTCAATAAAATACTGATACAAAAGAAAACAAAACGTTGGATGGTACAGTAAGTGTCATGATTTCAATTGGACGAAGCAAAGTCATTTATGCTCGATTTTATACTGTGCAATTATATTTTTATATGACAGGTAATAACTGTTTTCATCATTTACTTAACAGGAGAACATTCTGCAGTAGATATGTAAATTGTCTACAGGGATTAGCACTAGTCCACTTGCCATGGCTACCAAAATCTAAGACGGGCGAAAGAACGACGAAAGTCCATCGCCCACATGGTGAATTAAGTCGGAACAATGCATTTAAAAACAGAACCTTTTATCTGTAATCAATGAACCTTTCATCTTAAACAGAGAATTATGTCCAATACTTTGAAGAACAGTGGTGACAAAAAAACAAGAGTTCACTATTGTTATCAAACAACTCTGGCATTGTTTTTTATTGCACATATTTGTTTTAATTTATTACTAATCAGATCATATGTTTCAACTGAACATGCAGATATCCCGCACAACGATCTGCACGCATCAAAAAGTAAAAAAATTATACCGATGGATTATTTGGATGTTATTCGCGTCCTTCTTTACAAGGGATATTACTCTGTATGTACACACATCTTTCCCGCTTGAAAACAATACGTATCAAAACCAAAACTTTCCGGTATGCTTCCCATCATTTGTGCAGGAATTAGTAAATGTGCATGACTATCTGACATTAACCTCGCAGTAAATTTATTAAGTTTATCCAATTATGCGAATAAATTCCCAACATACAAAATAGTTTTTGTTTCTGAGCAGTTTCAGATGTATGTTCCCAGCCTTTTATCTTCTGTTTAATGTAGGATAAAAACTCCCATTATATTTGACTTTCAATTTGTTCAGAAACATTATTGCTGTGAAACGACCAGTAGAACTTAACCAAAGGACATGATACAATGAAAAACATTATTTGTTTCAATGGAAATTGACTGCGTGATTATGAGCTTTTTTGTATTCTTCGATAAATGCCAACCAATATTATAGATAGGAACATCCATGTGTTTATTTGTCAAATTCCGCCTTTTCAATCTATTTTTTTCTGAATATATTTAAACATATTTAAGAAGATTTGGTAAAATGATTGCATAATTCTCCCATGGTGTGTTGCACAATTTAAAAAGATCCCATTTGAATAGTAAGTAAATGTGATTTATTTTGGATGCAAGAATTGAATTATATGTTGAACATGGATGTCTGCAATTTGATTTGTTCTTCTCAAAAAGACATGTCAAGCTGCGAGCCCAGGTTGGACACTATTCGCGTGTGCGGGAACATGCTTAATTTTATTTTGAGTAATGAAAGAAATGTTTATGATGTACCGAAGAATATACATAAACACAGCGATTTCGTAATTTTAGTGTAGTAACATTCTCATCAAGGTGCTATATTTTATTTACTTTTACAAATATTATGCAGACCTATATTTTTGTTGTTGTGGTTTATGACTAGCAAAATACATCTTCGATTTTGTTTTAACTTTCTTTAAAATCTCAGATATGTAACTGA
Source organism: Dreissena rostriformis (assembly GCA_007657795.1). Classification (NCBI taxonomy): domain Eukaryota; kingdom Metazoa; phylum Mollusca; class Bivalvia; order Myida; family Dreissenidae; genus Dreissena; species Dreissena rostriformis. The sequence goes on from VMBQ01001942.1 coordinate 126,951, forward strand.
TATATACAAATTGGTGATACTGCTTTTTTCATTCAGCGTTGTACTAAAGCTTTCAAACTACCTCAATTTTGCCGTTCTAAACTTTTGTTAATGAATAAGTTAGTTTTGACAAAAGAATAAATTTTGCACTTTAAATGCAACAAGAGTTCCGCGGTCGGAGACATATACCCCCAAAACAGGGCCTTGATTTTCATACTTATTGTGACAGTGACCTTGACCTTTGACCTAGTGAGCCCAATTTCAATAAGGGTCATCTTCTGTTCAAGGTGAATGTTCATGTGAAATAACAAGTCAATCATTCAATTGGTTGACAAGTAATTGATCGGAAACGATTTTAACACCTATTGTGACAGTGACCTTGACCTTTGACCTAGTGACCACAATGTCAATTGGGGTTATCTACTGTCTTAGGCCAATGCACATGCGAAGTTTCAAGTCAATTGGTTGACGAGTTATAGATCGGAAACCATTTTCACATTTATTGGGACAGTGACTTTGACCTTTGACTAAGTGACCAAGTGACCCCAATTCCAATAGGGTCATCTACTGTCCAAGGCTAATGCACATGTAACGTATTAAGCCAATCGGTCAATTCGTTGAAGAGTTATTGATTTGAAACTATTTTCACACTTATTGTGACAGTGACCTTGACCTTTGACCTAGTGACACAATTTCAGTAGGGGTCATCTATTGTCCAAATCTAATGCACATATGAAGTATCGAGCCAATCGGTCAATCAGTTCAAAAGTTATTGATCGGAAACGAACTGATCTACCGACAGACATACAGACCGACCGACAGACCGACCTTCATCCAGCAAAACAATATACCCTCTTTTCTTCGAAGAGGGGCATACAAATGCATTTTGAAGTATTTTTAAATAAAATCAAAACCAGGCCCGTGACCTATGTCAATATTTCAAGTTTCGCAAAGTGTTTGTATAAGTTGTATATGTAAATAAATTATCACAAATATCAATAATTCGGAACAATTCTTCGAAACTGGCGCAATACCCATTATTGTGTCAAATATTGAAGTCGTAAATGCGACATTTTTACAATTTATGTTTGATTTAATTCATTAACAAGATTGTTTGATATCGTATAATATAAATTATTGAGCTTGTTCGGCGAATCTTCCCACATATGCACATAATTGTTATTTATAAAATTGGTAATTGCAAGACAGTTCTGACAGTCTGCCTTTTGAAACGTATCTCGAGGTATGTTTTTCAGCGGTCCAAAAGAGCGACATAAAGACACTTTGGTAACAATAAACTATCAACGAAGAAGATACAAAACCTTAAATAATATCTGAGGGAATAATGTGGCTGGCAATATAAACTAGGCATCGTAATTGCTTTTAAGTGTTTTCACATTGTGACTTTCCTATTGTTATATTTGATATGTGTTGATAATACCAGTTCGAAACGCCATACGATTATACAACGCGCACACTAGGCTTTACGTAAACAATGCAGGTTGTACAGAAAAACGATCAGCACATGTCGCCAGCATACTCGAAACAGCACTCACGGTTAAACAAATGAAGCATTATTTTAAAATTATTTCAATAAGAATATAATACACTTTTCTTGAACATTACTCGTTTTTGAGTTCTTTAAGAAAAACTCATTGACTTCAAAACGATAGAAATTAGAATGCCAACAATACGCCGACATGACCTTGCAAACGATGAACAGTAATATGATTTGTGTTTATGTTTATCATTTATAAAAACTAGCTTTGATGAATAACTCAATTAGTTTGTCAAAGTTCTCTTTACACATTTTGTTACGAGATGTTGTTAACAGAGCACAATCGCGTGAAACAGTTAGCACCACGATTGCTATGGCAAGAAAAATAACCCGATATTAACGACTTGAAACTGCAGCGGGACAATTGATTTCCCAATTTTGTTAAACGGCTTCATTTTAAGTAAAATTTGGTGAAAAAAGGGTCGTTATTATTTGCCATTAATTCGTGTTAATTAATGGACCTAGAATAAAAAAGACATTTTTTAAACTAATGATGCGTATAATATATTATTCAGCATAACTACGTCCAAATACACGTATAGGATAAGCAGCTGTTCTTTTAAATTTGCTTTTATGTTCTTAACATTTGTTGTTCTTTTAATTTGCCAGAAAATGTACGATACACTTATGCTTACACAGATTTTATCAGCTCATTGAGGTTATTGACACTATATGGGTAGGTATAGCATCCCATGTTTACGTTACAGATTATAAATAATGATTGCGTTGGATAGGGATATCATCGCATCTTTACGGTACATGTTAGTTATAACTATTGCGTTTATCTCGAAACAAATATGGATCTGGCTGTCCAAATAATCCAGTTTTTTCCGAGAAGTCTCACTAATATGTAGTAATACTCCGGAGTCATATAAGACACGAACGCAATCATCTTTATCTTGCTGTGGTATATTTTATACCATACTAACATCAGTGTTTATCACAATATCGATTGTTTTTTATTGTCATTTCGTATTCGTTTTTATTGTATATATCAACAAGTTATCACATTGCATCTCGAGAAAAATACTTTTATCTGATATATATTTCCTTGATTTGTGTTGCACGACAATGCACGTATATGTATATATCAAGCATTTAAGACACGCGATATGGATCCGGTTAAACAAATGTGTAGACAAGTATTGGCGCGGCCCTTTAGAAAAATAAGATGACTGATGCTTAATTTATTTCCCTCATTCACGTTAACAAAGACGATTCCATTTTTGAAAGGTCTCAAAGAAATAGTTTGTATTGTTTCTTAATGTTAAACTATACCACTACAAAGACACGTAAGAGATTCAAATTATATGCACAACTTTCCAAAACATGAGGCTTGTTTATGTTATGAGAATTATTTGGAGAGAATGGATCCTCTTTGGGTGGTTATATTATTGCCATATATGGACAGTACGCTCTCTCTTTGCGTGCTATAGTTTTAGTAATGTATATGGACATAATGTTCTTTACCATTTTCATGTTTGCTTTCCATATTACACTTTTGGAGTCGTAATATAAGACATTTTCTTAATATTTCATACATTACAATGTTAGCCCATTATAAGACAAACTATGTATGTAGTAATAAAATATCAACAATATGTGTTTCTAAATCATGTTTAACCTCGGACTTAGAATCCAATCGTCAATTTGAGTTAATTTTATTTTTTTTTCTCAATTTAACATGAACAGATTTATCTCAAAATCGATAGTATTTCTTCCATCAGAACTATACAGCATACTTATTCATATGATGCACCATGTTATCAACCCCTGTGACCTTCTTGACCACTGACTGTTTTACCTCTAAATTAATGGTCATAAACCATTACTCCAGAGTTGGTAGCATACTATTCTAGAGGCTGATTTTTTAAAACGTCCTTTATGCGCAAAGATAATGGTCCATACAAACCATCAAGGTACTTTAAGTTAAAACAGATGTTTTTAACATATTGCCAATCGACGTGTTAATTATAAACATGGTTCACAATGCTAGTGATACCTACACTTCAACACAAATGTGTGTTCCGCGTTCAATTGATATTTATCTATGTGATATGCGACATGATATATCTATATCTATAGCTGTCAAATATGTGTTCGTTTTCATTCGAAAAAGCAAAATCAATTATATATATATTATTGATTCTGTGAAAAACATTCGTCAAATCCATACATTTGAATTTAATTAATATATGCATCGAAACATATAACTGAAAAATATATACTTACCCTAGCACCGTCTATTTCCTCATATTTCAAAGAATAATTGGAGTTGTTCAACATTTGTTGTTCCTTATTTCTAATCTAACACAAGTTCAATAAGGCGTAAAGGTATACACTGTTCCCAAGCCTAACGTTCTTTCAAAGTTTAACACAACTCTTATGATGAATGTCGACGTTGTTGTTAAATTCTACCGAAATTCAACACAAATGCTGTTATATTCGTTCTTAACGGACTTTTTTTACACCGATAGCTATATATTATTCCGCTGTATATTTTCCGGTCGAAAAATAATAGTTTGTTCTGATGAAAAATCTGGGGAGTGTTGTGATAAAATATATCCATCCGTCCAGAATCTCTCAAATGTCTCCTATCTCGATATAAACCGGCGTCTTTCTCTTAAATAAAAACACAATTAATGTCCTTTACAACCTGCTTGAGTAGTGCGTGATAAAACATTAACTAAACTAGACATGCAGCAGAACTCTGTCTTTCTCTGCTGAAAACGGTCGTCTTTCGAATGATGTTGAGGCGCAAATCAAGTTATTAAGTAGTAAAATGTAACACATGGAAATTCGATAGTGTTGTGTTGTCTGATAAAACTTAAACAAATTAACATATTGCATAAATTCTTGTAAATTTTGTATGTTTGAGTGAGACAGGTTATTTCCTACGTTCCAAAACAACTGTATGAGTTATCTTTATTTCTAATACAAAGAAAACTAAACAACCAAAAAATATAAATAAAATATATTTAACACAAGACTTAAAAATCCCATCATTAAGCATAGTATTCATCTATAGTTTGTTTGATGATACATTTTGTGTAAGCAAAACACCAATATATCGCTCCTTAAGCGCCTATATATTGTTGACATCAGTTGACAATACCTACCTCAGTTTCATAAACATCACAACACGTTTAACATACGTTAAATTGCCATAGATGATATAACTACTGGATCTGAGATATGTTTCAATTTACTTTCCAGTGTACACAGGCGCAACGGACAATCTTTGGGGAATGATACACATCATTAAAACTCTGTCTGACAAATAATGTTTTATTATACATAATTACTGAGAAAAAAATGTATTTATGACTTATCAAGAAGTGTTATTCTGCGTTTATATTGAAATAAAACGATTAACATTCATTAGTTTGATGACAAGTCGAGAATGGTAATGTGTCTCAATTCACTCAATTATCGTTTTATTTAAGAAAAATGAACTAACAATTCTCTGGATCAGATCAGAGTATTTAAACATCAGTCATATACTTTCATTGAATAATGTTGTAAACATAGTTTAATTTTCATTAATTGCAAATAATACGAAGAAAACAATTTTAATATTGCCGTTAAAAAGAATTTCATCTCAAGCAAACCGGACCTGCAAAAAAGATATAAATGTATACAAATTAGAGAAATCATTAGTTTATGTGCACTCCTTAAAATATGTTACACTTCAAACACAAACCAATTAAGGAAATAAATATCTCTATCCAAACTAGACAAAAAGGAAGCCATGAACAATACGATTAATATCCTTTCTGGAAGATGACAATCTACATGTATATTTTCGGATCTCGAAAAAATGAAAAAAAAAAGAAAAATATATTATCTATACACATTAACATTACGAATCGAAAACGATAAATTCAATATGTCGATATAAATCGATCAATTTAAGTTAGTTATGTGTGACCTTAGGCAGCTGGTTTTATGTGCATGCGTTTTAAGATATATGTTTGTATAACCAGATGTAAACAACATTGCAGTTCAGCTGCATTAGCAAGATGGAAAACTGACAATAATAAGGGATCCCTTATTTATGTTTTTGTCCCAAAGCCAAACAGTTTTTAAAAGGGCAAAACCACTTTCGCCGTTTTCAACAGGTTTTTTAATATTGCGACGGTCAGTATACCCGCTCACACTCTTTCTGGACAAAGTGGCTTACCAGTACTATTTGCACATACCATAAACTGAAAACTGTCCTACTTAAAGAGGAACGGGGATACTGGCCGTATAAATGATTCCACGACCTATCGACACACACATCATTTTGCCCTCTAAGGATGTATGTTAAGAAAGGACTTTATGAAGAGATAAAACACATGTAAGAAGACCACGTTTGTTTTAAACTCATTATCCACATTTCTCCTTCGATCGTCACTATTTGAATCATTAGTGACAATAAGTTAGAACATTCACGTTAAATGTTGCGCGTGCGTATCTGCTATTAAATGGTTCAGCGACACGATGAACACAAAGTTAGTCTACATCGCTGCTTTCTGTCTGATGGCTATTGGTAAGTGGATGCTATACTGTAACACATTTTGCTATATTCAGGAGCAGGACATGCCAGGAAGCATTTGGGACATACATGTTTTGTTATATTATTGTGTTAAGTTTGTCTTCACTTTTTCATATTTTCATACGTAAATTGTGTATCAGTCGGTTTAAAGCGAGATGTTCATGTCTGTGTAGAAAACGAGATGACGGATAAATGATGCCACGTTTTGAACGAGTGGCACATTTCTATTCAGTTGAATGTTTAATTGTGAAAGACTAGATATAAATGTTGACCACGACGTTTATATTATCACAGTATTCCGTAAATTTTAGATTCTAGTTGTGAATGAAACACTCAACAGCATGAGCCATCTTTACTACACAGACGTCAAAATCTCACTATAATCCAACTGATGCATCATGTACGTCCAACACCTTGATTTTGGTTCTCTTCTTCAACATACATGATGTTACGTCTTTCTTTGAGAAAAAAACGTTTTCACTTGGGTTGCACATAACTAAATTATAATTGCTGCTGAAGTGATAAAACAAACAAATTAACCTGCATGTGAACTCCTACAACCAGATATCTGTGTTCTTTTTGGTCGACATTTCCTGAGTTATATCTCTTTGAAGCAAAAATACATGTTTACCTTTGCGCTTAAATCTATTTAACTAGGAATTGTATTGAATTCAATATTTATTTACTATGAAGTATACATACGTTTGTGAATATAAAACATGAAATATTCATGAGTTTGTAAACTTAATAAAAATGCATTAAACTATGCAATTGACTACCGCCCGGTGTGTGGCGTCGATGGGAAAAATAACGACAACCTTTTCGCTCTGAATTGCGCGTAATTATGGTCATCATAGAATAAACTCTCCGACATTGCCAAGTAGAAACTGTACACTTATTTTAAATTACTCTTCCATTATTATTCAAATCTCTTTTGATCACACGACTTGTTCGTTGAAACGTCGTAATCAACGCTTCAAACAGGCACAACACCATGTAGGCCCTTAATTGTTTCCTTTATATGTGAGGTCTGAACACATCGAGTGGTTTGTTCCTGTACCATGCTTCCTACATGAGTACATGAAGTTATGTCGGAAGTTTTACTGACTGTAAATTCATTTGTTGCAAAAAATTATTCATGTATTCTTTCTTCAACATGATGCATGAATTTAATTACTAAATGCACACCGAAAATCAACATTTCAGTTACATTTAACATTAAATCCTGCATTTTAAACAAATGCAAGATTAAACATATATTTTAAAATCCGCTATATTGCATTTGTCCGCTCAGACACTGACATGCAGCTGATAATTGCAAGAATTCTATGATGTTTTTTTTAATACACTAGGGATAAAAAAATGCCGTTATACGTATGTAGACTGTGGTAATTTTAACGTTTTATCAGACAAATATTTAATGCGTATGAAATAACTTTGCTACAGGCACATGGTCATAACTGTTTGTGCGTAATGTGTAGTCTATCTGAACAAAAACACAAACATAAAAAACAGCTTTGATAAATGTTGCGTGACATCAGATTGTTGTCCGCTACAAATACTGTTCAGATCATGCCGAAACTGGCTACGTCTCATGGGTGGCCGATCTACACCAATTCGTTCATGGTTTTATCGGTACGATGTCAATTATAAAAGAGTTCTACACTTTTTCTTTAGATACAGAAAAAAAAACATACACTTATTATTGCGTGACCATATGTCTGATGTTCAGGTCCTTAGAGAAGAAGCACGATGTTGCCTGTCCTAAGACTGACTGCCCATGCCCAGGAACCTGGATTACGTTTGAGGTAATGACGGATTCACTTACGCCAACTGTTGTCTCATGAGATGCAAGTAAGCATTCAGCTTTGTTAATTCTTTTTTAACTATCAGATGTAAATTGCATGACAAATTGTGTATGTATAAGCAGTAATTTTCCGGTATCAATGTTAACACCCTTCGAGGTGATACATGTAATGTAGTTGATTTAAATAAATGAGCCTCGCTCTGGGAAAATGGGGTTAACTGCATATGCGTAAAGTGTCGTCCCATAATAGCTTATCCCAGGCTTATCATCCCTGAACTGGATATTCGACAAGAAGATACTTACTTTAAAAGAATATTACAATAAAGCGGAACATGTCGTCCCTGATTAGCGTGTCCGGACTGCAGAGGCTAATCTGGGACGATACTTTACGCAAATGCATTAAGCCAGTTATCCTAAAGCGAGGCTCAAATTCATTTTCACTTTCAGCGGCGCCGCTGAAGCCTACAAGAGACAATGTTAGACGGCCACTATGTACTGGATTTCTTTAAACTTGTATCAAAAACAATATATTGGCATTGGAATTGAGTCCAAACTGGTAAAATTATCCTTTTATCAGAACCGTATGCTAATCATACACTTTTTACTAATTGAAAAAATAATGCATTTATTGCATCACGATTTACATCGCAGGTTTTCCTTACGACTAATTACACATTTCTATACTTTCAAGACAAAAGTGGCGGTAATGAGCGCAGTACAGTGACAAACGATTCGCATTGCAGTTACATACATGTGTGTCGAATCATTAAAACATTGACATTATTTGGATGCGTTCGTGCAATTATGAACGCAAATTAACAGGCAGACAAGACATGATACGCGCTAGAGCCTCAGTTATAATTTCCCAATGATTTCATACCATAATGTTATATTGTTTTCGCAAGCGTGCACGCAAACCTTTTTTCTGGTCGGACTGGTTTTTGACTCCACGTGACAAGTTGCAAACTGGGCCGAGACACTGGGACAAATGTTCTTACTAGGTACTCATTTCAAGCAGATTTCACAATAAATGCTACCCGAAGAGTGATCATAAGTCATCGTTGACAACGATTAAAGCGCAACGGACAAATGGCGATCACAAACGCTCACCAAAAGCGCAGGTGATTTTAAACACAAATGTTTTGAGAAATTGTATTATATATAACATAAATTAGAGTAAAAATAATGACAAATGAATATAATTGTAAATGATTGCAGAACAAATGTTAAAGCTAAATAATCGAAAGGAATAATATAATAGGCACATAAATGTTCGTCCAACTTGTTGTCGATTTTGTGACCATTTTTCACATCGAACTTTCCGTTTGCTTTGAATCATCTGCAGGCTGGAAAACAAGAAACAAAAAGGCATAATTATCAATGTAACAGGGATATAAATGACGTTTATTCATACAAAGCAAAACGTTTAACGTAGTGATTATATGTTTGGTTATATCTTTGAAACGTCAGCGAACATCTAAGGATGGATATTAGGTAGAGACAACTGGTCACATGACAAAATAGTGCACGCAATATGAATTTCTCCCCTTATACTAGTAATAATTCGAGAGGTACATTTATTTTCATGACTACCTTTTGTTTGGTGTATACACCCGAGGTGCTACTTTCAGCAGTCTGATAGAACAATCGTCGGCGCTTCTCTTTGAAGGCATCTTGAACCTTGCGGTGAAAGACATTTAGCACTTAACACAAGACATCCTTCTAATTCCTTGAACCAGTTTGTATTATATATTAGAATAACAATCGAATATTAATAAATATTTAACTTGTGACTTAAAACATGTGCAACGAATTATGACCCTGGCAAATAGTATAAATAATATACACACAATCACTTTAGAACTCACATTTTATTTTCATAACTGTGAAGAAGGATTGAAGTAACAGATGACGCAATAAATGTTTATCGGACGTACCTTTTTGTCCAGTGGACATTTAACAATGAATATCATTAGACCCTGGAAAACAAATAATGCAGATACATATGTTTTGGATTGTTTTAGTTTAAAAACTATTTGATTATTTCATACAGATATCTAACATTAGTATATGCCTGGCATCGACAGTTACAAAGCGCCGACCCCGTTTATGTTCATTTGAGAGTTTGGTGGTTGTCGCGTTTCTGTACACTTGTAATAAATGTTGATGTTTTTTTACCATGACTTTTCACATTATGAAAATTTGACACCAATTAAAATGGTATCGAAGTTAAATCACACAATNGTGCATAAAGGGTCGTCCCGGATTAGCCTGTGCGAACTGCGAAGGCTAATCTAGGAGGACTCTTAACGCACATGCATTATGCCCAGTTTTTTAGAACACGACACAAATAATCTCTTTGGTGTGCTAGCCGCCTACTGATTGATCACACATAATTCAGGTAGTAAAAACATACCCAAACATTTCTATTTAATTGGCGAACAAATTAATAAATTAATTCCCGTCTGTAACTAGTATGCGGGCGAGATATATAAAATTGACATTTTACATATTTCTGTAATAAATACGTATTTAAGATTTTTTAAAATCCTTGTAAATTTATTTATTATGTTTGTGAAATCGATATAACTTTTCACAAAGCGAATATTTATAATTTAAATATTTATTCAATACGTATTTGCTTAAATGCTTATCATTATTTAATTATTGTATTTTGAGGTATGGATATATTGCAAATGTGTATGCATTTAATTCTGCAATTCATCATGTAATGTATTAAACCCTCAATATAACTCAGACACAGCGAGAAACCCAAATCAATCTGCATAACTATGGTTCAAAGATTGACTAAGAAGATAAAATATCTTTTATTGAAATACATTTATAAGTCATGAAACATTAAGTGCTGTTGTGTGTTTGTGATACTTCAATTTGCATATCGACGGTATTTCCCCCGAAATTAAGACATATACTCACACAACAATGTATACTATTCCAATTAATATGTGTTACGTAAACGTCTCCAGAAGGATTTGAAAATTAGTTCCATAATACTTTTACTGCACTTTAGTTCCGTTACCGATAGTGTACATTCCTAGTACTGCACTTTAGTTCCGTTACCGATAGTGTACATTCCTAGTACTGCACTTAAGTTCCGTTACCGATAGTGTACATTCCTAGTACTGCACTTTAGTTCCGTTACCGATAGTGTACATTCTTAGTACTGCACTTTAGTTCCGTTACCGATAGTGTACATTCCCAGTACGCTACTTCATGTACAATTTATTTATTCTGTTTCGCTAGTAAAAATAATTTTCCTGTGTGCGCTTAAATAGCCCCAACTTTAAAAAAGTGCATTATTTTGAAAATATATATTTTAGTACCGTCTTTAACCACTCTCGCTGAATTACGTTACAATGAGAGGTGCGTCTGTACGACAACGTGATACGGCGTCATAACTACAACGGTTACGGCGTCTTTCCACAGTTTGTTGACGATACTGGACGTTGTTCTAATAAATGGTAAATAACGGCAATTCTGAATAGTTTTTGTATGTGTAAGACAATGTTTATTTGAATACGGATATTGTGTTCCTTTTTCATAGCTTGCCATGTAATGTATTCCTAGGTTATGGATAAAATGGAAGTTTTACAGACCTGTATAGACAACTCATAACATCATTGGAATATAATTCAAAGTCTGACATTGAACAGAAGAAAATACAAACAAACGTAAGCAAGAAAGAATATTGAATAAATCTTATCAAGATCTGTCTAAAAATTAACTGCATGTAAGTGTAACGAGATAAATTTGGATGAATTAAAATGTTACGGCGTCTTAGAGAGAGAGTGTTACAGTGCATTTACTACATCATGTTTAAGGTTACGGTATAGTATCGACGGGTACTAGAGGTTTTTAAAAATTACAAATTCGGTAAATTGTATTTATATAGTAAATATTGTGGAGGTTTCGGTAAAATAGATCTTTATAGAGGTATACCTACAATGAGGTGTTAATGACACCTATTTTTGGCCTACATCAGGGGCATATATTTGCAAACTGGTTATTATTTTTTAATTGATTAATTAATGCAATGCCTACATTAAAGAATTTAGGGGCATGAATGAGCTATCACTGAACTTTTTAAAAAGAATAATTTAAGGTACCAAACCAAAAAATGTAGATTGAAATTTAAATGTAACTTGTTTGAAAGTAAATTTACGATTTAAATAAATCAATACTAATTTTTTTAAAGATAAGTGCATTTATTAAAAAAAAAAGTAATTATAAATGTTGATTTGAAGACTGAATTACTTGAAGATCTTCAATTTAGTTTAATGCTATTAACAGATGTTCAAAGTCTTGTACAATATTGTAGTACTGATTTATTTAAAAAAAATATACAAATATTAATGAATTTGCGATTCTCAGATTATTTAAGTCTTTACTTAAATATTTTTACTACTATTTTATCTAAAAATTACTGTACCAAATCTCTAAAAAAATGTATTACTGATTAAAACGCCATACAGAAATACAAGTAAATATTACCCAAATGAAGTCTTGCTTTTAAATGACCTTAATATGTTATTGAATTCCTCACTTCAAATGTGTGAAATATTTTCTACATTCCTGTTATATTCTTTACAGTAAATGAGGTAATTAGTAACTGAGTTATTATGTTACTGATATAGTCAATGTACTCAATTGAAGGAATGCACTTTTTAAAAATTGTGCATGAAAAAAAAATCATTTTATTTTTTATTCATTATTTTTTTTTAATTCATACATACATACATTTACATAATTTACAACATGCACCATATACCAGTGAAGAAACATTTCAATAATATCAATCAGTCGCATAACAATATTTTAAATTTAATATAATATTTGCATTTTATAAACATTTACATAATTTGCAATACATACATTAAGCACAATACAAGCAGATTTTAAACATACAAGTACATGAAGAAACTTATCACATTATTCACTGTCACACAGAGTTCAGTTCAATATACAGTTCATTCGTCGTCGTCATGAGAACAGATCTACCTTCTGTTTTTTTGGTTAAAGGCGTCGTTGATGTACACGATCCAGGTTTTCCCTCAGGCACTTCGTTGTTGTTGCAATCAATGACGACCTCCATACTCACGTCCAAAATGCTACTATCGTGGAACGAAATCTCCATGGTTGTAAATTTGACTTCCTGCAGGCGCTGTAACGCTGTAAGAGAAGATACCGTAACATGTACACGAAATTGACATGCTACAACTATTTTGCAAAAACAGATATAAATCACCAATTAAAGTATACATATGGGCATCACATGTTTGTAAAAGAGTGAACTTGATACAAATCATTGCAAATAAAAATCGTAACAGCAACTGCAAGCCAGAAACAACGAATTAATTGGATGTTCTATGTTTTGAGCTTGAACTTCTTTCTTTTATCATGATTTCACGCTAGAAAATGTCTCGATAGCTTAGGTAGCGAGTAAAGAAACATGAATAAATGAATACAAATGCCATATCCCGTTTTACGTGTAAGTTTAAACAAAGAATGTTCTTTTGTTAACGCGTGTGTATGTCTATAACTGTCAATACGCTGTAACCGTTGTAGTTATGACGCCGTATCGCGTTGTTGTACAGACGCACATCTTATTGTAACGTAGTTCAGCGGGAGTGATAACTGTTTATATAAAGGCCAACCGACGATATGCCCATTTAATTGCCAGCTAAATTGTATAGGAAAAATGAAACACCAAAACTATTTTCAAGAAATAAATTATCGTTTAAGTCCGGTAGTCATTTATTTATTTCAGGCTTAACATTACCCTTGCACTATGTGTGCCGAGATAACAGCTGAAGTTTAACTGCATGTGTATTTTAAAACTCTACGCCTACATATGTGTACATATTTATGTTATCAATATGAAAGACGTTTATTTTTAATTGAAGTTTACTTGTTATGATCATCAGAGAACATTTGTCCAACATGTATCACCCAAAAGAAACCATCGACTGGACCTTGGAGTCATTTTTAGGGTGTCTCAAGATAGGCAGGGGTCACTATGTTTGTGTAAAACCTCTGCTCGTTGTATTACTAAGACTATAATGTGTTTACCATCAGGCTTTTCATATTACCATAACTCTATTGTCTCGACTCTGGACACATTTCATGAAACATCGTTCCGTTTCAGTTTCCCATACCCACATGGGTCCATCATGAGCCTGGGACCTCTATATGAACGCTACGTTAAATAGTGTTGCTCGTAACAGTACATAAGTGTCACCTTGACGGATCGTATTATTAATTTAAAACGAGACCATATAAACCATACCGTAAGTTGAAAGCACAGAATTGGCCGCACAGTGATATCGTATCTTAATGATATTGGTAGCTCTGTTTGGTAGCAGTTCGGATGCTCAGATTAGATCGGATAGCACAATCAATTATTTACATCTGACAATCATGTATTCCGGTTTGATTAGTAAAATTATCTCATTTGCAAAACTTCACAATAAGTGTTTAACAGTTGTAAGTATGAGAGGGTTTTGCATTAGTATTTGCCGTGGCTTTTAAACTTAAGGAAATTGTGCAATTTGTAAATGAGATCGTACTATTTATGTTTGTGTCGATTACCAGTCGCAGGTTAATATATTTCAGCTAGAACCGAACCATGTCCGATCGTAGTAAGGACATTGAATGATCATGCGGTACACTTATAGACACGGAAGACGCGTGACCTCCTTAAGTTTGTGACTCGTTATGGTGTGAGTAAGAAGCTTGCAGATATTCAGAACAGTCCCGCGGAAATTTGAACATTTTCGTTTAACTATAGGGCGGGGGGCGGTCTCGGTTCAAATGCACTCTTACATGAAAACACACGAAAAGGATCGCACGATAATCGAGTACAATGTTAATACGCCGTATGTTGCTTCAATCCGCACAAAATACAGTATACAGCGACCGGATCAATGTAAACTTATGATATGCCACTTGGACGCGCACGTTGTTTTACCCGTTAAAGTGCCACACATATATATACGATAACGAAATAAAACGCACATTATACGTGTTAGCTTCAAAAGTGTATGTTACTGTGAGCTCTTTACAAACGTACAGGCGCTACAATAATTAAAATTGGATTTCCTGGTTGTTTACGGACGGTGAATTTTGCCAGAATATAATATATTCATGTATACATACATATTTATCACCTGTGCAGTACTTCAAGTAAATTAATAAGCATTTAAAGTAAATCTAACGTAGTTGTCGTTTAGCATGTCACTGTCTTGAAATGTCGCTACACTGGACAAGTAGTGTTATCGCATATTGACCGCGTGGCGTCATAACTGTAATTATAACTAATCTATTGCGCATGGTTAAGGACCGATATTGTCATATATATTAGCTCTAGAACATGTTGAACGAACTACCCTAGGTGTAAAATGTGTAGATAGAGAGTTTAAACATAATAAGATTATGAGCTCAAATTGTGTTGCAGTTGATAAATGCCTCTGAAGGATATGAGCCTCTAAGGCTTTTCAATATGCAGGCACATTTATATATACTAGGCTCCTTTTTGATATGTGTTGCGACATTATAATTTGTAATTTGATTCGAACATTGTTTTGACATTTTATGCAAGGTTGTCCGGACTCAAAATCCGATAAAAATGCAATGTCATTTAAAATAAAATATGAACGTATATTATCCATGTCATAGTGCGCATGTAATCGTATCTGCTACAATACAAATCCCCTTTTACTTTCAGAAAATGGCGGAAGGAGGTTTTGGGTGAACCTAGCGACCTACGGGTTTTGGTAGGTTTACCAAATATAGGCACTGGTGACCTACGGGTACGGGTTAGATTTGCGGTATACACCTAAGCACCGCATAATCGCCGCCATTGTTTTTTTATCGACACAAAGGCTGTTGTATAAACTGAATAAAGGTATACTGTAACACTTTAACATTCATCAGAGTTAACTGTGTGGAATAAACTAAACAAGTTATTAAAATATAGGAAATATAACATGACTGTGGTGTTCCTGTGTATTGTATCGAACGACTTGAGTATGTTTGTTTTATTGCTCAAGTCCAAAGGGAAAGGGGAAAACAATGTCACTCTATCAACGAGACAATACACCAGGACATCACAATACTTTTATATTCAATTTATTATGTACATCCTTAAGATAAATATAAGTACATCGCGTTACAATGGACACAAAATAACACATCGCATAGTAAACAGACGTAAATGAATGCTTCGAATGACAGTCTTGTGCGCGTCTAAAAATATAGCGCTTCCCCCAGTGGTGCTCGGATCATCACGGATATTTACGTTAGTTGAGGCTTTCTCAGCCGTTGAATACCGAAACAGATTTTTGAAGAACGGAATTCCAATCGTATATATGCTTAATTCGAACAAAACTATTTTAATCATAGATTAAATTTCAAATCCATTAATCCCGTCAAATCTCAACTTGTTGTTTCTGTGTATCATTGTTAAATCTCATAGGATAATCGGAGTGGTCAAAGTCTATTTGTGAACCTATTTGTGAACATGTTTGTTTTAAGAAACCGCTTCAAATGAAAACTTTTTTCATGTTAACACTGAACTTTTCCGTGATTACATTCGTTCATATGATGTGTATTTATAAATAAGTCAGTGTACTACGACATTTGTATAGCCCGAGTGTGAAAAAACGTAACTTTCACATGCAACTTAATTCAGAAATGTGTAGTTTCTCACGATCTTATAGTTTGAATAAAATACAATTGCGCATATAAATTTAATAAAAGATCATGTTATTTTTTTTTTCAGAATTACATAGAAAGTCTGTCTTTGGAGATGTGTACTATAATGACACGGCTGGAATACGGCGAGGAGATCAGACGGGGCGCGTTGAGAAGTACAAGGAGCTTGATAGGCTTACCAATGCACGAATAAGTGTTGTAGCTCAGATCACAGCTGGCAGTAAGGAAAAGGGGCTGACCTCCATTTTTGAAAGTGATGTTGATCTTTTATTAGTGCTGAAATATGTCCTCTGTGTGGAAGCTGACATCAATATTCACACCATACCAGATAACATATAATATAATCTGTTTAGGATGAATACACGTGTATATACAGGACACTGCATACTGTTACAAGAGAGACCAATACATAACGGTTTAAATAAAAAATCGCAATGCTCTCTGTGATAATGAATATGGAGACATTCTGTTAAGTAGTACTTTATTTATAGAGAAACACCGAAGTGCATTCACACATCTACGCGGAAGGGTGCAACATGAACGCGCGGGTCCGTCATTACCGGAAACCATTACAGGGATATTTCACACAGACAAAGTAATCTGATTTCGCTGTCACTGCCCGAGCATTTAACAAAAATGGGCAGCCAGACCCCGTCATTGGCCGCCACCAGCCATAGTTCAGAAAGTCTTATCATTAGGTGCATATGTAACACCGGTAGGATTTAAGGAAAGTGAATACAATCACATTAAACGGCGGATTTGCTTCAATATCGGTGAGGCGGAACTTGTGAACAGACTTAATGACACACAAGCGAAAGTGTATGTTCTGCTAAAAATGATAATAAAAGAAATAATTAAACCAAATAACAAAGAAATAACATCGCATGTGTTGAAAAACATTATATTATGGCAAGCTGAAAACACCCCACATACACAGTTTTATTAACGCCGCTTATTTCACTGGTTGCTTGACGGACTTAGGCAGCTTAGGACTGCTATTGAGAAAAATCAACTAAACTTTTTCATGATTCCGAAGCGCAATTTAATGGCAGCCTGTGGTTTGAAGGATGCACTTCAAAGTAAATGGAAAGCAGATATCACGGATATGATGGAATAAGGACCTAGTGTAATAATGAGATTGGGGAAGATACGAACGGCCATTATCGCGTCCCCAGAGCCGATGCTGTGGTTCAGCAAGAAAAGGATGGAGATGGAGATGCTATTGCTGGAGTTGGAGTTAAACAAAACGAAGAAATGTGAAAATGAGAACAGGGGGGAGAACTCGGATTTAATCGTGAAGGCGATACAAATACGCGAGGAAGAGATTATGAGAGAGGTGAGACAACGAATGATCCTGGAGGGCAGCAGTTCTGTACACGATCTAAATGATCTGAGTGTCAGAATGATGAAATAATCGTATTCGAATTACAGGTGCATCAATGTTATAAAAAAGGTCAAATATTCGCTTTAAAAATACAGTCAGCCGTTAAAGCGGGACTGTACGATTTTGTCAAATAGAAATGAATTTATATAAAATGTGTTAAAACTTAGTATACATATATTTCAATATAAATTAAAATAAAAGTTAAGAAGAACATGTGTCGAAAATGCGATATAAGCCAGATATTTAAATCTGAAATTTAAAATGGCTTCCAGCCGAATTCGCCAACATATATATAATGCATGTACAATGTGAATCTAAATTTAGTTTTAGTGCAGATTCGTTCATACGACACAACGAGACACAATTTTGTTTCCTTACAAATACGAGTAAAAGTGTCGGCATCGGCTTAAACAAGCGCTAGCTTGTCTTTGCTGCATTTTATGAAATTCGTCTTCAATGTATAATTTTTATTGCCGATTTTGTTTCATCGTAACATAATTGTATCAATATATAAAAATTTAACACATATAAAAATCGTACAGTCCCGGTTTAAGGGGCACATTAATCTTATACGGTATCATTATTTAAAACAATAATAGCATGTATCCAGTATTTACTAAATGTATGCAACATTCGTAATTTTCGTTATTATTAACGCATATTAAAATGAGGATTTGTTCTGTTAAAGGTTGTTCTTGGAAAAAAATAAAGTATAGTGGTAATTTTGAACTCGGTGTGATCACGTACTTTTATAATGCATCTGCATGTCATTTTGTGAGTCATGGGAAAATATTGTAAAGTAAGGGCATTAAGATCTATTTGTGTAACACTTTCTCAACTTACGAACTATTTGAAGTTGTATTATTGAATTGGCTATGGCTGCATGATTCGTTTGTGCAATCATATTGTAGAAATCACAATATTGACTAGAACGTATCAAGATCAACCAATCAAAACCATTGCGTGTCCAGGAATGAACACTTAGAATCTGGAATTCATGATGCCTCCGTATTATTGGCATTGTAACCTAGCAGAAGCTGTTTTGCTTAAGCGTTAAGGCTACATGTTTTTAATAAGCGAAACCAAACGATTTATTTCAGAAGCACCGGGGAAACTTATATAAATTTGATGAAGTCAAAATAATAGAATAGCAATTAAATAATCATAAATAGTTCACAAAAAAATAGTATATATCGACACTTAAACTAAATATTCCACCGTTCGATTCAAATCTACATTGAATTTCTAAGCAATGCAAGTATTTGTTTACCTTCGTTATTTACCACTTCATTAAGAAGGTATATGAATATTGTGTTTCACTTTAAGCAAATAATTGCATGGGTGTATATTTTAATGATTGGCAAGCTGTGGCACTTACCTTTTTATCGATTTAAAAAGGAATCGTATTAACTTAACACGCAAGCGTTAGAAAAGAATTGCACTTATAATAAAGTGTAACTGCAGTACCGTTAAACGCATGCGCATTATCGATTATAGGACCGTAATGCAATACAATTTATTCTGCATTCCCTGATACTACGTGGATGGGTGAGGCACAGACCAAACGTCGGCCAACAAAAACAACTTGCGATGAGAAATCATACAAGATCTCTGAATTTGTGCAAGAATTATTGAAATCAAAGTTCAATAACAACACATTGCCTTTCAATATACCGGTCACTTTATCAGTAGATTCACGTACATGTACGGTAATACACTTTGATATTGTATGATGTGTTTACATTGAGTAAAACGAGTCAAAAGTGCATACATTTTTAGCAACGGCTGCATTTACGGAAACGTATAATTATGAAACCGGTACAAGCAAAGCTTAATTCGCTGAGACGACACAGGGATACAGCCATATGCACATATGCTTTACCGACATGAACTGTTTTCAACAAAAATAACATACCAAAAAACTCAAAATGTTTCAGCATACAGTCCTGTCAGAAATGACCCTTGCTACCTACCAAACTTAATAATTCAACTCACGGTATAAAATGGAATGTATGGAATAATATTTTATACTGTCCATGTTATGATGTTTGTGTTGTTTTATTTAAGTATTTTTACAAGTCTGGTGTTCGGCGATCTTTATGGAATGAGATTTGATTTTCCCATCTTATGAAAACGTATTGGTTTACTTATTTATTTTTGTACAACTCACGTCAAAATTAATAGTTTTTATTTACTACATAAACTACTATTATAAATAGTCCTTTTTTATTATGTTGTTTTCTTTACTTAAACGGACTTGAAAGCTCCTCAATGAACCGTAGTCTTTCGATGCGATCGAACTAAAATAAATCGGTGTTAACTAAAACGAGTTTAAATGGCTTTTCTCTATTTGAATGGCTTCAGCCATGTAGGTAAAACACTTGATCGGGGACCCCCATGGTGTACACACCGGTCTTACTGACAATAACGTAGTGACGTCAACATCTATGTATAGAATGCGGGAACCCCAGTAATTGAAGGCAAGTCGAACCGGCCACAACTGAAACCGGCCTTGAAAATAGGTTCGATTGGCTCAAAAAAAGCGAGACTGGCTTCAACTAAGTTGTACCGGCAACACAACCCATTTGCAATTCACACATTTTTTTCAAGAAATTAAGTCTTGAATAAATGAGCGTGCAGTTGCAGTGTGTCTAAGGAAAAAAAATCAAAAACAGGTTTCACTGTTATTTGGGTTAGAAGTTCAATATTTAACGCTTATTAATTGGGAGCGGGTGTTTGATTCCATTCTCCGTACTAAATACATATTGGAGAATATATTGGACTGCTTTTGTCCCCATCCCTTCAACCATTATATTTACAATATTTATATTAACATACCCTTTATGACAAGAACATAACACCACGTGTTGTGTATCAGTAGTTGTTATTCCGTTAGTAAAAGATGACTGCATTTGTCTTAAAACAGTCGATCAGTCACGTAAACTTCCGTCATAACATTCGCTGTTCTGTCAGTATGTTACCCATTTCAGAATTGTAAAATAAGTAATACACCACGATAAATAGCGACGTGCAATGGTCACTCCTAATTCTGTTTTACCTGTGTTGCAATATAAACTGAAATATGGCGACTATAAGATTAGTAAATGACACCTTATTACCAAATCGTTCAATACTTGGAGACAAAAAAGACAAATAATTAGTATAGTAATTGCAGCGTTCGTTTATTTTTCATATACATTAAGCGTTTAATTTACGTTTAACACAATATTTGCTGTAATCAAATAATTATTCACTGCTGATATCATAGACGTTTTTAAATTCCCATTTCCGTTGATCACCACACACGAGCTTGACCAGACCGGGTATCGAACCCGCGATCCTCGGAAATATAGTCCAGCGCTCTACCAACTGCAATAGTTGGTCTCAGTTTCTGGTCCTACGTTCTTTTATTCCAATGCACAAGCCAATATCCGTATACAAAGGTACGCCTGTTGGTAACAACAACATAATAAAGGAGCACAAGAAAGCAAGCTATATATGGGACGAACTGGGTACGGTGTCAGGATTACGTATGCCTGTTGTAAGTTCAAATCCGGCATATATAAACACCTGAATGTATTGCCATTATATGCGATATTTAATAACGATATGAGAAATGGATCGTGTTTGTCTTTATATGGAGCTGATATTAATCCGGCCTTTCCAGAGTTTTTGTCAGTAATTAAATTATTATTCTGTAAGATTGATTGAATGGTGTGCTAAACTCTGTGTTCATTGATAAAAGTACGTTATTTGGAGACCTTTTTCTCATAACGTCTCGAGTTACGACGATTCGCTGATATAAATTGTAATATCAGACCGTTTTCACCAACGGAATATTATACTTAAGTCTAAGGACAGCGAATATTCTTAAAACTGTTATGATATAAAAGTACTTGAACATAAGTGAAGTATGGCAAATCGATATGTCCTTTTAATGCCAGTTATTTTAAATGAATAATGAAGCACCGGACATAGTATCATTAGGTTATTCTTGTTAAACCAAGTTTTTATTTTATTTATTAAACAAAAATATTAGCCTCATGTGTGCTGAGATACCAACGTTTAATACCAGTAACAAGGCATGTTCTTAGAAGCGCCCCTTTAAACATACGTACGGGTGTTCTCTCCTGCCGGTGCAGCGGAAGATCCACTTAATTTTTTATTTATAAGTCTATACCTTAAAGATACTTTAGAACTTTCAGAGCTTTGATTCATTTGTTATTGAGATATTTTTACAGCATAGCTTTTTTTAGAATACCTATATCACTAAATCGGGGACGGAAGTAGTTAAACGAGGTCATAGCACAAGGGAAACACATGGGCATTTTTCGTTTTCACATTTGTTCTGTAAGTAAATTAATTATTATCTTTAAATTTAATTCTAACAAAACTTAAATCAATATAAGGATTGATCAATAAGAACTGCGAATCAACATGGTCAACCCATCGCATACATTCTCTTCTCTTTTCTTTGTGAATGTCCTTGAAATCGAAAGTGAAGATTTTTAATATATATCACAATCTTCAATGTGTGTTTCATTGTGTCATTTATTCGAGGTTAAAAAGGCCTTTTTTTCCGTATACAGATCGTCGAGCTGTAGACAGTACGATATTTTTGCAAATAAACTTTGTCAACACAACGAAATATAAACACAGAAGCTTCGGTCGAATGGTCCAATGGATCTTGAAATCGAAAGTACAAGACATTTTACAATTGTGTCCAAAATACATTTCCTTCAAACGTTAACTTTGCTTATGATTAATAAACAGTTTTATCGATTCGAGGGAATAACTTAAATGTGCCATGTTACTTCATGTAATTTATAGAGCTTAATCAAACGATAAGTTGATGTATAAAAACATTTGTATGCAAGTTCAAACCTGTGTTTCCAAAAAAAAGACTAGTCATATCACAATGGGAAAAACCCGCTTTGTGTTAAAATCAAAGCGCTGAAGGCACTCAAGTTGTTCGCTATTGTATAATTTAAGACGCATCTCATTTTTTAAATACATGGCCCTTTTTTGACGTTCAGACAGCATAGAAAGTATGATGAAAATGGTTATGAAAACTCAAAATATGGGGTCACGATAAGAGAACAATCGTTTAATATTTTCAACCACAAATGTTTGCTGCACGTCTGGAAATCGTTACTCAACGCCGGGATAGACTGCCCTTATTTACAAGTTTGCTATTTTGAGTTCAATTTTGTATCGACAGGATTGTGCTAAAATGTGCCATTTTCAATTCGCAATGAGATTTTGAATAACCCACGTCATGCGAAAATGGGTCTTATTCCATATGCGCCCATCATATGTATAGCCTACTCAGCCTGCGCATCTCTCAGTCAGAATAAACATAATGAGATTATAACACTTTGGGTGATTTTATAGCGAACAGCATCGCTTCTGACCAGACTGCGCAAATGCACAGGTCGGGCATAAGATACGCTGGCCGAAACGCATAAGCCACATTTTCGCATGACGCGGCAATGAACGTTTGATTTAAATGTGTCGAAAGAAAACTGCGTGTAAATCAAATACTAAAATACGAAATAGTTCGATGGTGAATTAATACACTCAAAAAAGGCATGTGGGACACATATGATGTGCACTCCCGTAGAATGATTTGTATCTACTTACGCTAATATGTGGTGATCCCATCGTATAATTTTTATCTACTTACACTAATGAGTGGTTTGACAATGATAACACACAATTCATGCGGAGATTATGCGACTTAAAAGTTAACAAACCCATAATTAACTCTTTTTTTTTATTTAATTATTTAGAAACGATTGCAAACTTTATTTCAAAGTTCGCATTTATGCCGACTCACTTTTTAAAAGAAATTTCTTGCAATATTTAGTTGTTTTTTTATGTTCTGTTTTAGCAATTATATAGCATTTTTGTTGTTTTCTATACTATACCTGTAGTAATTGGTGAACTCATGTTCAACGTTTTATTAATTGACAACTGTGAATGTAAACAAACGTAACCTTCTACTATTGCGTTGTTAGCACCCGTGAATACAAAAGATCGCCGCTATCTGTTGAGAATAATAGAATGTTTCTCAGACATATCAAATTTAACCCCGCTGTAGTAGCTGAGCAAAAATACTACGAATAACCTTTAACACAAATACTATGCGACTATGACTTTTATTATGCAAGAATATACACTTCCGCGAGACGAATTATTCGCAAGCCTGTGTAAACTTCTTTTAATAACCAACCAATGAAACTGTACATATTCAGAAGCCGGTGCCTTATGATTGCAATTATGTTAAGAATTGATCTCCAACTAATGTTAGCAAAGGAAACGTAGCACCTACTTGACTCTTTCTTTGTATGTGCGAACGCAGGTTGAATGCAAAGTGTGCTGATTACGATCGTAACTCACTACGTGAGTGTACCCGTCGTTTGGTTTGAGTCAAACAAAGAATGAACCACAGCATAATTATAATAATAAATGTATTGGTAGTAAACAGCGTTGTATTAAAGTCTCAAGCAAACCACATTAAAACTTGAGCTTCGCTGGCCAAAAGACCATAAGACCCAGTTTCGCAAGACGCGGCTATGAAAGTGTGCTTTAAATGTTTGGAAAAAAAACTGCATGTTAATCAAATATTAACATACGATACCCTGACAACAACTAATAAGGTTTCATTTGCCTTACTCAGACTACAATGAGTTTACCGACATGTTTATTAATACAACAAGGGTTATGTTGTCTTGAATATGAGACTAATAAGCTTTTCATTATTCAGGTACATTTATATATAGAAACTGCTTCATGATATTTTATGCGATATAATAACTTTAAATAGTGTTTCGAGAAGTGTTGTGACGTTTTATGTGAGGTTATCCAAACTTTATCTCAGATAAAACCGGGATATTCATTCAACATTACCAATGAACGAATAGTGTCCCTATTATTTATTTAATCGTAACTTTGGCAATCAATATCCCTATTTACTTTCAGAAAATGGCTGAAGCAGGTATAGGGCCTACAGGGTCAAAGTCTTACACCAATCTCGTACACAGTAGCGTGTACAGTCGTCACTCTCAGGCAAGTCAGAAAACAATGTTTGCATCAAGTACAGGCGCTGGTGACCTATGGGTTAGGGTAAGATTTACGACATACACCTTATTACCGCATAATCGCCGCCATTTTGTCCGGTAAAAAGATGATCTGCATAAAGGTCTCTTTTGGGACTTGAACCTTCATCCTAGTTTACTTTGTGGCATAAACATGTTAAACTGTTGCCAATATAGAACATATAGGTCGACTCTGGTATCCTTTTGTGTTGTATTGCAATACTTGATTGTAATATACAACACATCGGAACATCACAGAATTGTCATATTCCATTTATTAATTACCTCCTTACGATTAAAACGTATGGAAAATGTATCAGTTAAATTGACACACAAGAAAACATTACATTGTATGAAAATAAAACGTTTTTCCCTAATGGTGCTCAGATCGGATATTGACGATAGTAGTCCGCGTTCACAGCCGTTGAATACGGAAACGGACATTTACAATATGAAGTACGGAATTTCTATAATTGTGATGCTTTAATCGAAAAACGCTTTAATATATATATATCAATTTCGAATACATTAATCCCGTACCATCTCAAGTTTTGTATTTCTATTTATCAACAATAAATCCATAGGCTAATATGAATGGTCAAAGTCTTTTCCAAAGTACTACGACCTTCATTCATAACGAGCATGAACGAGTTCTAATTTTCACATGTAACACACTCTTAAATGAAAGTCAACATTCTAAAGTATGAACATATATTTGATAAGAAGAATAAATATAAACATTTTGATAATATGTTTTGGTATATTTTAATTTTATAAAACAACAAAGAACTACTATGTGTGGTCATTGAGACATAAACTTGTTGCAATTGGAAGGATGTTGGCAGTTGATGTCGACGGCAGCTTTTTCCATTCTAAGAATTTAATTAAAAATATGTTATTTATTTAAGAAACAACCTTAAATAAAACAGGTTTATAAATCAAAACAAAACAAACATTTAAATGAGTTCACATTTGCACAAAAATCAGAAATATTGAGTCTGTAATGCTCTTTGTTTAAACAAAATACAATTTGTCATCTTAACTGACTTAAAGATCGTGGTATTTTGTTTTCAGTATCATGTCGAAAGTCTGTCCTTGGAGATATGTACTGTAATGACAAAGCTGGGATACGGCGAGGAGATCCGACGGAGGCGCGTTGAAAAGTGCAAGCAGCGTGATAGTTTGGTCAATGCACGGCGACATAGTTTTGCTCGGATCACATCTGGCAGCAAGGCAGAGGGGCTGACCTTCATTCTAGAAAGTGATATTGATAACTTATAGTGATAAAAGGTACCCTCTGTGTGGAAGCTGGCATCAATCTTCACACCAAACCAGATGACATAGATCTATTTTCGATGAATACAGTGCATATCCAGGACACTGCACACTGTTACAAGAGAGACAAAGTCTTAACTGTTTAATTCGCACTGCTTTGTGTGATAATGAATATGGAGACACGCTGTTAAGTAGTTGTTTATGGGTTGATGAATTTTCGACAGATATTAAACAATCACACGGAAGGGTGCAGCATGAACGCGCGGGGCCGTCAATACCGGCCACCTATGATTGGATAATTCCTACGGACCACGTAAACGGACTACGCTGTCATTGCCCCAACTTACATGATTCCGGAGAAGAATTTAATGGCCGCCTGTACTTTGGAGGAAAAACTGCAGAGTAAATGGTTAGCAGATATCACGGACATGATGGAGGAAGGTCCGCGGGTAGTTCTAAGATTGGAGAAGATACAGAAAGCCATTGTCGCGTCTCAAGAGCCGATGCTGTGGTTAAGCACGAGAAGGATGGAGTTTGAGATGCTTGGGCTGGAGTCGTTAATCAGAAGGCAGCAATGTCGAAATGAGAACAGGGTAACGGACTCGGACTTCATAGGGCGTATTTTTTTAAATATAAATACGCTTTTGATTCCTACGAAACATATGCATATAAACGCCGTATTATACATACTGAGCAAATATTTTAAAATACGGGAACTAAGGTATATGTTTTGACACGTTCTAAACTTACGTCCTATTAAAGGCTGTATTGTTGGATTTGCTACGGCTGCATGGTAAAGTGTTTGCAATGAGATTTGGCAAATCTCAGTATAGACTAAAACTTAACAAGTTGGAACCCATAAATACCAAGGATCAGGAACGCATTGTTTATTCATAGTATTGAAGTTGAAACGTAGCAGACGATTTTTTTCTGAAGCTTTAAGGCACATTTATTTAAATAGCGAATATAAAGGAACTTATTTCAGAGGAACGGGCACAATTATTTTAAATAAATAAAGTAAACATAATACACTATAAATAACATAATCTTATATAGTCAAACACAACGATTAATTAGTTCAGTATGTATCGACATTTAACAAAATGCTGCTGGTGGAAGCAAACCTAAATTGAACTTTTAAGCCATGAAATTAGTTTAGTTTACCTTTGTTTGGTACCTCTACATTAAACAGGTACACGCATATTATATTGTTTATCACATGAAGGAAATGTTTGTATATGTGTAGTTTTTTTATGATTGTCAAACATGCGTAGCATACCTATTTATACTGCAATACTCAGGGGGTCAATTGCTTACAATTTGAAAAAAGAAAATGATAGTATCTGGGAAGAGATGAGGATTTATTTAAAAGAAAACGAAAAATGGAGATACCATGGTAATGATATTGAATTTGGTGATAATTTTAACTGTTTAGGCCATTGTTGAATTATACTGGAAGTTTACTATAAAACCAAGGTTATTCGGTTGGTAAAGTCCTTCAGGCCATGAATATATTACCGATTTAATGCAATTGACTTTGACATAACGCCAAAAATATGTTGTCAGTTGTTTGATTCTTTTGTGGGTTTTATAGAAAATTATGCTTCAGAAGAATGGAATTTCACAAACTGATTTGATATTGAACGCATACATTTTTGATTGCAAACGTTTGCTTCATTTTAAAATAAATACATGTAATGTCAATGTTTATGGAGTGTTCACAGAGCGAGACTCAATAACTATATACCAGTATATGTATATGTCATTGTTACAAAGAAGCTTTAATGTATGTAAGGTGTGTATGATAAAACTGCAATACTGCTGCAGCTTCTGGAGTTTCACTTCTTCATATTGAATTCCACAACAGTTTGATGTGTGCTGCGTGGATGCAGTAACTTGTATCCCCGTACACTTCTTTAATGTTGTTATATTTTCAGCCTTCAGAGGCTTGTAGCGGTATTGTTATTTTTATTATGTTTGGAATGTGTATATGTTGTTTCGTTTTGTGCCTTACTGTACCGTTTTGGCAATTGGTTCCTTGCCATAAATAAAGGACCACAGAGGTGTGTATGATAAAACTGCAATACTGCTGCAGCTTCTGGAGTTTCACTTCTTCATATTAAATTCCACAACAGTTTGATGTGTGCTGCGTGGATGCAGTAACTTGTATCCCCGTACACTTCTTTAATGTTGTTATATTTTCAGCCTTCAGAGGCTTGTAGCGGTATTGTTATTTTTATTATATTTGGAATGTGTATATGATGTTTCGTTTTGTGCCGTACTGTACCGTTTTGGCAATTGGTTCCTTGCCATAAATAAAGGACCACAGAGGTGTGTATGATAAAACTGCAATACTGCTGCAGCTTCTGGAGTTTCACTTCTTCATATTGAATTCCACAACAGTTTGATGTGTGCTGCGTGGATGCAGTAACTTGTATCCCCGTACACTTCTTTAATGTTGTTATATTTTCAGCCTTCAGAGGCTTGTAGCGGTATTGTTATTTTTATTATATTTGGAATGTGTATATGATGTTTCGTTTTGTGCCGTACTGTACCGTTTTGGCAATTGGTTCCTTGCCATAAATAAAGGACCACAGAGGTGTGTATGATAAAACTGCAATACTGCTGCAGCTTCTGGAGTTTCACTTCTTCATATTGAATTCCACAACAGTTTGATGTGTGCTGCGTGGATGCAGTAACTTGTATCCCCGTACACTTCTTTAATGTTGTTATATTTTCAGCCTTCAGAGGCTTGTAGCGGTATTGTTATTTTTATTATATTTGGAATGTGTATATGATGTTTCGTTTTGTGCCGTACTGTACCGTTTTGGCAATTGGTTCCTTGCCATAAATAAAGGACCACAGAGGTGTGTATGATAAAACTGCAATACTGCTGCAGCTTCTGGAGTTTCACTTCTTTATATTGAATTCCACAACAGTTTGATGTGTGCTGCGTGGATGCAGTAACTTGTATCCCCGTACACTTCTTTAATGCTGTTATATTTTCAGCCTTCAGAGGCTTGTAGCGGTATTGTTATTTTTATTATGTTTGGAATGTGTATATGTTGTTTCGTTTTGTGCCGTACTGTACCGTTTTGGCAATTGGTTCCTTGCCATAAATAAAGGACCACAGAGGTGTGTATGATAAAACTGCAATACTGCAGCAGCTTCTGGAGTTTCACTTCTTCATATTAGTTATAAGAAATACGATACTAAATAATACTCTTTAATAAATTGCATTACTCCCTCGATATGTCTCAGGTGTTTTGCCGTTGACTGTGTCTATGTGTATGTGTTTTCTTAATTGACTTGTGTATATTATATAATTTTATTTTCTTATTCCTATTTACGTGACAGAAAATATTGTGTTTTATTTAAGTATAATAACGAAGTAGTATTGTATAAGTCCGAATAAACTGTATGTCTGTCTGTCTCTCCGATAGTCTGTTAAACGCGTTCGCACTTTCGATTACAGGACTATGGTGTAATAACACTTATTCTGTATTACTTTTCCCTGACACAACGTGAATGAGTTAGGCACATACCACACTTCGGCGAACAACAGCAACAGCAACCTGCGATAAGCAATTATACACGATCTCTATGAACTTGTGAATGAATTATTTTCAAAAAAGCTCATTAAATCAGTCTTAGAATACACCGGACGCTATATGAGTAGAGAAACGTACATTAAAGGTAATACACTTTGATATTTTATGATGGTGTGTGGGAATGACTATTGAGTAAAACGATTCAAAGTTGAATACATTTTATACAAACGCCTGCATTTACGAAAACGTATACGGATACGTAACCGGAACCGGTAGAAGCAAAATCTAATTCGCTCAGGCGACAAAAGAAAAGTCATATGCCTTGCGGATATGAAATGTTTTCTGCAAAAAAATAAATCGTACAGAAAATCAAAATAAGACAGTTCGTCGCACGTTGGTCACGAGCCGATTAGTGTAGAATATACACCCATGATTGTTTCATGAATAATTAGTTGATAGTTTGAAAGATTTGATAATGACTCGCTATCAGATTTTCGTACTTTTAAATACATGCATTGTTATTTATGCTTGTACTTACAACACTAATTTATTAAAAACAAATGAACGTTATCGAGGGAAAAGTTAGATAACACACTTTGCCTTTCCCGAGATTCCAACCCGTGACCTTATGGAGCAAAATTAGACTCGCTACCACTGCACCAAGCAAACTTTAAATATTGTAATCGGCCTATTCGAAACGCTATGTGAGCGAACACATATTGATATTCTTCAAATTTTAGAAGAAAAGCGTTACACAAGCTTTACACAAACCGATATTTAACACGCTTTTCTTTATAAACGGTGTTATTTTATTTAAATAAACAACGTAATGCATGCATGTTTTATGAATCATGTTTCCAAAGTTTGAGGTCATATAGACGACTTCTAGAAGCACACCCCCCCCCCTTCATCCGACCTATAATGGTGAATTACGTTGGTGGTCTCAAATATTAAGTAATACTGATCACACAAAGGTCACTGAAATTTGAAAAAACTAATATCATATGAATTTAAATCGTACATAATACATTGTGCAGAATACTTGGGGTCATCGAGTGGGGGAAGCATATGCTTCCTCCTTTGACTTTAAATCAATAAGGCCCGAATACAATCCAAAGCTGGGTATACATGTAAGGTTGCTATGCTTCAAAATGCATTATGTTCGGCAAATTCAAATTTAAGTTATAGACAGGAAATCACCAGTTTTTACGACGCCCGC